>VKOC01020184.1:0-44677 GCA_009364415.1 Spea multiplicata | reverse complement strand
AATTAACTATAAATAGAACAACTATCATATAACCTGAGCCCCCCCCCCCTCATCCACAGATCTGCCAGGACCATTACCATCTTCCTAAACCATTAATGCCAACCAAGAGCCGGCTCTCTTAGCTCAGTAACAGATCTACAAAGGCCAGAGGAGGGCTGAGCCCCCAAATACCAGCTCACCAGGACTTCTCTTTGCATGGCCCTCCCCGACTATCAAGGACACACACTCCAGCCTGGTGTGACATTAAACAAATAAATTAGACACACACAATACAACAAAAACAAGGGAGGGTGGTTGGTTGGTTGCTGCTAAATACCCTAGCCTCCTCCTTCCTCCACTCCTAATTATATGTGGCCAAATGTACGTATTACTTCATCCTGGTGGCTATATGGGGAGCTGCATGTACAATGCAGCACAAAAGCGTTAAAGGCAAAAAAATTAAAAAGAGCAATCAAGGGCCAGCCTTCCTTTGAGTATCACAATATGTTGCCTAGCTCACAACTTGCTTCAGTGATGTACCCAGTGGCACCCTATCCATGCCATAGGCAGTCTGGCCTGCCAGACTGGAGTAAGCAAAGGCAAGAAGACTATCACCCTACCAGAGTGTTTTGAGTAGAAACTTTTGTAATTCATGTAATATGTCTTATGTCATGCTATTCACATGGCCAGCTGAACTATTGAAGTTGTAACTATGGTGAAAAGAACGCATTAAAAAATCTTCATCTTCTGAAAATTACATTGTATACGCTGTTCTTCTGTTTTATATAATAATGTTTAAGTAGTGCTTTTCATTCCAGTTTAATTAAAAGATGATCAGCATATAAAAAGGCACATTAGCTGTCACTCCAGATACATGATATTAAGTTATCTGTCCATAAGCACCATGCCCCCTCAGTGCTTATATGTAATATAAATAGGACCTTTTGCCTTTTAAAATGCTTAGCACCCTTGTAAATGGTGCATACATTGCTATACCATTACACCTCCCAATCAGTAACATTAATGTTTTTACTATATTTAAGTTGCTAAAGAAACAGTGAATAAAGCACAGGTTTTCCTTATAAAAAAAAAATCCTGTAACCAAACGCAGCGTGTATAAACATATGAATCACTGTGAGCATAGTTTTCCCAGCTGTTTCATTTTTGTAAAGGCGGACCATTGGCTTGGGGTCCCTGGGTACAGAGGGAGGTTATTACTGTTCATCGGTTCCTGAAAGAGCTAACATATGAAAAATGCTGAAGGGAACTTGGAAAGCGTTACAATAATTGTCTACTGATTACCTTATACTCTATATGTACATATACAAATATATATATATATATATATATATATATAATACACCTCTATATTTTATGTTTTCAACTTTTTATCATGCTTAAAGTTCAGGATAGACCCATGCATGCTCAAATTCCCTTACCGCAACTACCAGAAGGTTATTTTACTTATTAACCCAAGGTGAAGTACCTCTTCTGTAACCCAAAAGTGCAATGTCTGCAATTCAGATGCATGGCAACATTTTGCCACCCCCAGCCCCCTACCCCGTTGCAAGTTTTGTTGAGGGTCCCTTTCATAGACTTCTGGATTTAAATATTTGTATCTTGGATTATGTTATCAAAAGTGTGAAATTAACACGTACTTATGCCCATGCTGTAATTTCCAGTTAAAAATATAGTTCCTACCTGTATCAAGTTTAACCCATTTTGTATTTAAATGTTCAGTTATAAGTGATATAGGTTTAATATGCATCTTTATTTCACAAAATAAAATATAGGGATAGGGTATGATAGGGATTTTTCATTGTAATAATTGGGATTTTTTTATGTAATTGAATTTATAGTTATTTTTAATTTAGCACACCACCTCAATCCCACAGGACAGAAGATGAAGGAAGGAAGAGAGGTACAGGATGGGCTCCGTGCTACTCTGTAGCTACTCTTCCTCTGTAAAAGGTAATGAGTAAAAGGCTTAGGTAGGCTCTGTTCCCTCAGATGATATTTTAATCCCCTATCCCACTGTATGGGATAAGGGATACACTAAATGAGGGTTATTTCATGATCTTTCAAAAACAGTCCATTATTGGGAATGGGATGGAGATTGGGAGGTATGGGTGGGCTGTATACCCATGAGGGATTTCTTTTCAACTTGTATGAATTGTAGATTGTATACTGACTTCATACGGTCATACCCCTAAGCAATGCTCCCTACTAAAATGCAGGTTTCCATTGTTCTCGTGTTGTTTATATATACATTTTAGGATCATTTATGGTTCTCCAAAATCTTTTTACCTGCAAACTGAACCCTATTAATCATTGACGTAATAGTCAGGGAACATATGGAATATGGGACCATACAAAAACCATCCATCTTTCTGGTGTGTGTAGGTTTTTCATGATTGACCAATGTTATTTTTCTCATTAACATATAATCCTCCTGCATAGCTCTGGATGTAATAGGAAACAGCCCCTGCTTGATCAGGTGAAGCTAGATATGTTGAACCTGGTTTTGTTTTTGTCCTGTCAAGTAGAAGCTGTTATTATACTCTAGATGAGTACTCATTTGCAAGAGAGCCAATGTGAAGTTGTTATATATAATATTTCACGTATACAGGACATATCCAATGAACCATGCAATGCTAAAGGGGGCTCAGATGCTTCAACCCATTAAAGTGAATGGCCCTGAATGATGTCAGTTTAAAAATCACAAAATGTTTCCTACTTGTATCTCCTGTTGCCAAGAAACAGGATAGTTGTGTGATTTAATGATGTGTGGCCTTTGAGAGGCCACGCATTTCTCCATTGGCATGGTTAAAATAGTTTCTCCTTTTGTCTATGTTTTATACATCTATTTTTTGAATTATAGTCTTTATCCATGAATAAAATCATACAGCGCAGTAATATGATTATTATGTTTAAGGCCTGCGGACTATCATATAACCACATAAACTTTGTCAAACTGCCTTACGTACTTTGAATGGTATTATATAGTAACATTTTGTTTTATCTATTCTGATGTTGGGTTATTAATCCTGAAGATTATTTGATTTGTCCACCCCAAACAAGGCACGCTCTTCTTAAAGTCAGCGCAAGTCAAACAGAACTGTGAGAAGCTGTGGAACTAAAAACTTCATTTTTTATTATATAAGTCAGCATCATAATGACCAATTTCAGATCTTTTAAATTTGATATAAATGTGTGCAAGGAATTTAAATGTTAATGGATGTAGTACACATATAAAATAGCATAGTTGTGTTAACCAATTTTAGATAATAATAACCTATATAGTAATAACCTATATTCTAATCTAATATATATATTACATTATATAATAATCTATACCTACAAATTTAGTGCACACATACTTTTGTATCAGAAAAAAAGATTGCGCAACATTTCTGCACACACCAACTACAAAAAATTGCCATACAACCACATTTTATAAACATATAATTTGTCATTTTTAAATGGACTTATGACCAGCTGATGATGGAAGTTGTAGTCCACAACACAAAAACGATTCGGACCAACTTTTCAGTTCATTTTCCACATTTTCTTTCACACCTTCTCTCTCAGGTCAGAGTAGATCAGAATAAGGGTGGCTTTTTATGCAGAATTACTAAAACATGTAGAGAAAAATGTTACCTTTTCAGACTTTTTACCCACTTAAGTTACTTATCTTTATAAACTTGAACTGCAGATAATGTAGCAGGTTTTTTTTTGTTGTTTTATTTTAAGTTTTATCCTTACCTTTGGATCACTCTTCTTGGATTAACCCCTTGACTTATTTGTATGATGGGACTGATTTTCCTGATTACAGATTTTTGGCTTGTTCACTGTACCACTGTTCTAATGATATTTCCTTTTAACCCTATGTATGAATTGACTTCTTAAATTCTAGCAGTAATATTCATCTCACAATGGAGAAAGATTAAAAGATTAACTGATTATTTGTCTTAAGAAAATCGTACCAAATGTCTATGTCAGTATTGGATGGAAATCCATTTGTTTTATAACATTTATACATAAATAGTATCACCACTATTACTTATCTCAAAATGCATGGTTTATTGTCATTCATTCCTGAACACCTGGAAGGAAGGAATAACTTTTTAGACCGATAACAGTAGTTTTTGGTTACAGATTGGGTCTAGACACTGCCCTGAAGGTCCTAACTCCTTTATTCCCTTCATCGTGTAACAAAAGAGGAACACTTTTGTTTTAGTTGTTTAGATGCATAGCTAGGGGGAAAGGTTTTACTTAAGACTTTTTATAAAAACCTTGTGACCTGTTTTAAGTTACTAAGTAAGACACTGAGAAGAATAACAAAGTATTTTATTTCTGCAACTTAATTCACATTATTTAAAAAATATTTCTTGCTATTTATATCTATATCATTGGGACTTGTGGGTCTATAGAACACTGCGGTACATGCATACTAACCAAACATTCTGTGCTTTTTGAAAAAAGACATCAGGAGAAAACATTCTGTTTCAGAGATTTAGATCTCAAAACAGGGACACATGGAAAGTATCATGAATATAATGGTAGTTCTGTAAAGGTACTTAGGCCATGGCTTACAGGCAGTTAGGACTTAATTTTTGAGTCTCATAGCTCTTTATTCCATTTGATTGGATAAATATATTTTAGATAAATGAATATTAATAAATAAAGCAGATTTCCAATAGCAGGTCTGATAATTTGATATATGTATCAGCCTTTCCAAAATATGCAGCTTTTATATTTTTAATCATTTATATAATTCTTATATAATTGATTAATTACATACTTTATGAATGCCACCATAACTCTTCTTTCTAGGCTACACTTCCTCTAAACTAAATTCTGTACCATTTTTTTGAACGCTCTTTAGGTATCTAGGAATCCATGTCACCTGGTAAATGGTACCTGCTACAGTTTTACATAGCTATGGCTTTTCATACCTTCCAACAATGGCTAATGAGTGGTCACTTTTCTTGTGATTAAAGATCTTTATCAATACTTTTTCTATGTAAAAAGTCTTGGTAAACGTAGCTGTTTTCATTAAAAACCTTTTAAACTTAAAGTTGGATTAGCCAACACAATGTGCCATTGGAACACTTTGGAGTCATGGTTGCTGATAAAGGGCATTTGGATGCCTATGAAGATATGCCATTACAAATCAGCTGTTTACAGCTAGAATAGTCATTTACAACAGTAAACATGTCTGCACACACAGTATATCTTATATTTTAATGGAACAAATTTGCTTTTCTTTCAAAAACAAGGAAGTGAAACCAAACTAAAAGATAGCGTATGTGTGACCTGCCAGTGATATCTGTAATGTCATTTGAAATATCTATGTACATCAGTATGGTATTTAGATAAAGAATAAACCCTGTGGTTTTCATATGACAATATAATATCTAAGGTGGTCTTTGTAAAGCATAAAAAATGACACAGAACACAGAAGTTGTAGAAAATCATGGATGGAGAAACCCTTGGAGACAGGACCAAGGATGGTCGATTGTTCATCTACACCATAACAAAAAGTAACCTAAAATCAAAGCTTTACCATCTGATCTTTTTATATAATGTTGTGCAGATTAGCTATTAAGTAAAAGCAACCTCACTCTTTCTGAAAACTCTACACAATTACAGGACGCAACAGAAATACCGAAAGCTGTATCTTACAGATTATTGGGTCTTCTTACTTGATGTTAACATCTGCAAGCCTACAAAGCATGCACCATTGCTTTATTATGTTCCAGATGTTCTAAAGAAACACCCATGAAAATCCAAGAATTTATTTTAAGTGGATGTAAATGTTTATAAAACTGTTTGTGGAGACAAGCATATAATATATGTATGGTAAGCTACAGAATATGTTGAAAGACTTCTGGCTCATGGGTTAAATAAGGATACATTCAAAATGTTATGGTTGTGCATTATTTATAGGTGACTGATAAGTATGAGATCAGTTTAATGTAAATGTTTTATAAACTGCGAGACTAGACACCAAACATTTATATGCAAATGAATTATGTTTAAATAACAATATGTTTAAATCAGTATAACACTACATTACACCTGTTTTGACATGATGTGTTTTTCTATTTGTTCTCTTTAAGTCAACCTGTAAGCTTCATTTATTTACACAGTGTTGGTGGGTACCTTTCTAATTGTATTCTAATTTTTGTAAGGCAGAATGTATTTTGCATAGTCACATCTTTGTAGTCAACGGTTCCAATTTAACTGGACAATTTCACCATATGTAGCCAACAGTTCCAATTTAACTGGCAGCTTCACCATCAGACCTGCTGTCCCAACTCTTATGCTATGCATATCTCTGCAACTAAACAGAAGAATAACAGCAAATGTCTATAGTCACTGAGCACCTTGGTGTCAAATACTCTGAAAATGAAAACATATGCAACAAAGCTTTATAACATTGGTAGAGCTGTACCAATGACAAAAAGCACATATACTAGGGTTTCAATTTTTAGTATTTTTATACTACGTCTGGTGGTTATTTGTGTGGGTGCTCCCCACAAAACATCTATAGTATATACATATCTATATACTACTGCATGCAAAGTGCATAAAACACAGACGCATGGTACGGTTTCAAGCAGCAGTAGACATCATTATGAATTATGACAAGCATATTGAATAAATGCCCCATGTGCACAATTTACTCCCTTTTTCCTTGTCATGGACATTTGCCTAACCATTGAGAGAATCAGCTTGGGAATAGTGGCCACTTGGTCACTAAGTACTCTTGGCCGTGACTGTACATATTTTTTGGCGAGGGTTATGGTCTATAGACTCACATTTCAATATGAGTAAATGTTTAAAATTATATACAGTCCATTGTCCTGATTTCCGATGTGGAAGGATGATAGACATGTGTCACATTTAAACTCTAGGGTTGATGTAAGGATGAAATTGCCTTGCGCTTTCAATTATTGTCTAGGTATTTACTAGAAAGTGAGGTGCTCCACATTGCTCTTTTTTTGCCCCTTGTTATTTCTGAGAAGTTGATATGTGACCTCATGCACATTCTGTCCGGTAGATTACTTGCAGTTGTTTAAAGTGATAAATAAACTGAATTACGTTCAATCAAAGCACATAGTGAAGTGCGAGAAAACAACATTCAACATCTGCAGCCTGGAATTTCTGTTGGCCAAACACATTATTAAAATATTTCTTCTTTTGAATCGGCCATTGCCAAGCACAGTCATTTTTTTAATGACCATCCCAAGTTGTTCTTCTTAATCCTAATGTTTATAGTTTAATAGGCTGAAAATGTGAGGAAATACGTTTTGTTGAAAAAATCAGGTATCGTTGTATGTACATAATGGTAGAAAAGTTAGATGAAGACACATATATTTGCCATGACCCAATGATGTAAGTTTGATATCAAGAACCAATTTCATTGATGTTTGCGTGTACTTACAGGCATTTATCAAAATGTGTTCATGTATAATACTCACAAGAGATATAGTTTAAATATTGTGTTTTTTTCTGCCTTCTTGTCATATTTCCTATGATAGCTTAATAATTATAATTATTTCCAGCTATATTCCTGACCGCAAAATAGCGAACAATACAGTTCTGGCAATGCAAATTACGTGTGCCTGGGTCCCAATATTCCGACAGGGGGCCCACACCTGGGATACTCCAGCAAAACAAAGGGAAAATAAATCTTTTGGATTTATTTCCCCTTAGTCTTGCTGCTATATTCATGACTGCTTAGGCGTAGAGACATTGAAAAACAATGGGTGCCTTTGCCCACCCAACTTAAAAAAAACATACGAGCCATTGTGGGTAAGGGCTTTGGCCACAGCTTTATTAACTCCCTGTGCCATGTTAACCATATAACATTAACCTATTAAACAACCTGCCAGCTGCTAGATATTAAGCCTAGCAGTTCAAACCTGGTAAAGCCAAGACCCCGGGCTAGCGGGTGTCATCAGCTGCTCGTTGGACCTGCCTTCCCAAGCTCTTTTGCGCCAGGCCTCCAATGTACCAACCATTCAACTATTGTCAAAGAGGGGATCTTCTCCTGCTGTAACTATAAAAGAGAGAAAAACAGAATGGCGACTGCCAACAAATAAGACTCACATATCACAAAGAGTGGTGGTGGGAGGGTGGTTAGTGCCTGTCATTAATATCCCCTTTCCTCACCTTATAAGCCATTTTCCTGCAACATTGTTCCACCCACCCATCCAATAGGGGAACTGCTGGCATGGCACACACCCTCATACTTAATACCAACTATGGATGACATATTTTTCTACTTTCTGTCCTAATATTCCAACTTTTTTGTTTAGTTTAGTTTAGTTTAAACCAGGGCACAAAACCTCATTTGAACCATCAATAAGTTTGTTTTTGTTTGTTTTTTTTACTACTGCTCTAGGATTCATATTTTTATCATTGGGTTACAAAGCCTTTGTTCAGGATTGTATTAAAGATCCATTTTGGTTAAGATGAACTTAATATTGGAACATAATACTGCACAGGTAAGCAAGAATCTGTGATATGTGCCGGTTTTAATTTTTAATACAATTGGCATCATACATGTTTGTAAAAAGACAACTCGAAATAATCATCTTCAGAAAGACCGCTTTGTCTTCATTTAATATTACATAGTAAAGGCATTAGAAAGCTCAGTACATGAAATTATAGTTTCATTTACTCTAATAAAATCCAGTCTCCAACACATTCAAAACCCTCAGTAGTGGTCCAAAAACATATTGTATTTTCCGCATTTCTTGGACTGAGGTATTTGATGGAACAATAACAAAGACAGAAAAAAGGAAGGTTCTGTTCTTTTCCAGTGGCCAAGTGTGTCTCATCACTGCATCATTTTTCAGAGTATTTCAAGTTATGTTTGTTTTGTGCAAAGCGGGGTATGAGCAAAGTGCATATGAGCATGAAATTGGTGCAAGAAACTGGTAAAGGAATAAAGAAAGCCTTTTATAATATACAGCGGGTTGAAATGTGTCAAACTTAGTGGAATTTGGACTATAAATTATATTGCCCTCATATTGCGATTTTATTTGGGCTGGTAAAAAAGGGAGTTACAACTCAAGTAACTATGGTATGTGTCAAATATATGGGAGTTTATATAATTTATTAAGGTTTATTCACTAAAGTGGACAATTAATTGACCTGTTCTATTGTCCATTATAACCTGACCTGGCGAGTTTCTTTATTGATAAGGGACAATGTGATTGTATGACTGATTTACTTATGTGGTCCCAATTTAGCCATTTCTGCATTTTTGCTAAATTTGCTTTATGACCTATATAAAGCCTGTAAATATCACACCCACAAACTTTATAAACTAAACAAGCTAATAAACCACATACTCCTAAATTAAACAAACACTTCATTATCATATTGTTTAGTTTTTACAAAAATGGCAGATGCATAAAATAACTTAGTAGTAAAAAAAAAAAAGAAAAAACACGTATGTGACAGAAATGTAAGCCTGAAACTATACTTAAATTGTGGAATGCCTGGATTCAAGCTATTATTGCTGCCACAAACTGTCCAATCACAAACATTATTCTACTTCTGGTGTTATTTGGGGAAATGCTAAACACCATCCACCTTTGTACTGATGGAACAGAAGTATCAAGGTAAAATAAAGAACCAGGCCAGATCAAGTTAACCTAAAGGATCTGTCCATTTTCAAAAAAGTGTACATTAATTTGTTGAATCAGACATTTGTTAGGAAGTGTGGCTATGGTAATTTACTGATTTACATGTTTTCAAGGAAAACCAAAATGTCTAGAAAGAATTAAATTTTTGCACTACTAAGCAGTTACATCTTGGTGCGCCAGTCAGGGGCGTAACTAGAAACCACAGACCCTGGAGCGAAAATTGCCCCGGGGCTCCCCCATTTCAACAGCTAGTCTGTGTCATAGTTGCCCCAACACAACTGGTCTGTGCCTTCTTTGACCCTTGCCCCCCCTTGCAACATACAAACACACAAGTACACATCCATGCTCACACAAACACACAAGTACACATCCATGCTCACATACATACACATCCATGCTCACACATATATACAAATACACATCCATACTCACACACACACAAAGTACACATGCATGCTCACACATAACTACACATCCATGCTCACACACAAGCACACACACACGTATATGTCCCACCCCCGCTTACCTCTCACCTCTCCTGCAGCTTTCTCTCTGGCTGCTCACGCAGAGTGCGAGCAGCCTCGATTCCACCGCGGTTCACGGTATGTATCGTGACCCAGATATGTTCCTGTCTCCCCATGCAGGGTCAAAAAAGTTTAGAAAGGACTCTTCCGACCTGCATTGGTGCGCTTCAGGTCGGAAGGGCCCTTTCTAAACAATTATGGACCGATATGAGGAGACAGTAAGAAGATGTTGCAGGGGTCGCACCGGGCCACCTAGAGGCATGGACTCCTGTACTTACGCTAGTGGAGTCAGTAACCAATCTCCTGATCTTACAACTTGACATATCATACCTTATGACATATATAAAAGCACAAATTATTGTTTTGGTAGATATCAGGATACATAAAACCAAGAATCCGGTGGAAGGTATGAACCATTTGGCCCTTCTATACAGTATTTTTTTTACTACTGTATGCAGTCTTATCCCTATACCATACATAATTAAATTCACTCCCTGTATTAACCCCTACTACATCCACTAGTACCCTATTTGCACTCTCAGTTAAGTAAAATATCCTTATATTACATCAAAACCTCCAACCCACTAGTTTTAGACTATGACTGAAACACATCATTTGACTACAGATAAGAACCGTTTGATCCATGGTACACCAGGTGACAAGCTAAAAAAATCCATTATAAACCAGTATAAAACCAAAAGAACTTAAAGGATAATAAAGACTATATCTCTAAGATGACAAAAAAAATTCTTAGAAGATGGGCCAGGAGATACAACTCTGTCTTATAGATGGAATGCCTAAAAAAGCAGTCATGAGAGGCTATCTTATTAAGATTAAAAAAAACAAACAAGGCTAACCTGGGTAAAACCATATCTGAATTACTGTATTTGCTCGATTATAAGATGACCCTGATTATAAGACGACCCACCAAAATCAGAATATTAATTTAGGAGGGAAAAAAAGCCTGAATATAAGACAACCCAATAGGAAAAAAGTTTTACCAACAAATGTTAATTCATGTAAACTATTTTTTATTAAATAAAAGCTATCATTGAGAAAAATATTTTGTTTTTATTTCCTTTTATTTTCCAACCCGTCCCCCCACTTTATGCACATCTGCCCCCAGACTTGCCACACTGCCCCAGAAATGCCTCATACCCCATATATGCCACTGTGTCCCATGATATACCTTTTGACCCCCTATGTGCCACTCTGCCTCCAGAAATGCCTTATACCCCTATATGCCACTCTGGCATCTAGGGGGTTAAACGACATATTATGGGACAGAGTGGCATATAGGGAAGTATAAGGCAATTCAGGAGGCAGAGTGGATTCAAGCCTCCTGAAATGCCTTATATCTGCGGGGGATCTGGATCTTAGTCTCATAGTCAGACCTATTTGAGGTCTGATTATAAGACGACCCCGATTATAAGACGAAGGGTATAAAAAACCTTGTCTTATAATCGAGCAAATACGATATATATTTCTCTTTATAAATTCGCCTCTTAAAATAAATTAAACCCGATATTCGTAAATCTGTTAACCAAATGGAATTGGAGAAAACTTTAAAAAATATGGAAAAAATGAGAATTTGTTTCTATCATAAAAATAATAGATCAGATGAACTAATGACAAACCAACTTAAAAGAAATCGTACCAACAATAGAATAGAAAAGATAGTAAGTGGAAGTAAAGTCTATAGATCTCCGGATGAGATTGCAGAGGCTTTCCGAGACTATTGCAGGAAATTATATACCTTACCTAAAAACCCTACGGAAGGAAATATAATAGAATATTTAAGAGAAACTGATATCCCAACCATCTCTGAGAAGCAGAATTAAATAAAGCTGTCGAATATAAAACTCCGGGGCCCGATGGGTTTACAATTTTTTTCTATAAAGTTTTGAAATCTGATATAATAAAATATAATAAAGTGTTGCGCCTATTATAATTGTGACAGTGAATTTTTTAACAATATGATATAAAATAAACGAAAAACAATACTTATATTGATTTTCCAGTCTCCATTCGTTGTGTCAAAGTATGTTGCAATATATAAAGATAAAAAAGAAACAAAAAATCATAGTGCTTTCCGTAAATATATATAAATCAAGTGTATCTTTTGTATAGTATTTCACTCACGTGAAAATGAGCAATGTGTTTGCTCTAACTTGTTGGGTTCTATAGTAAAGGAACTTCAGCTCCGTTCCCGCCAGACAAGTTGTTTTAGGACGCCCTCTTCGAATTGTTTCTTCGAGTATTGTGCCGTCCACACAGCAACAAGTGCGAGTCGGGTCGGTACGAGAAATAGAAAGAGCAGGGAGGTAAAGTATAGATATATATTTAATATTAAAAAGAATGCAGCATGCTTACATTTAAAATAACAATCTGTAGCGCGTCTGAAATTCTCCGTTCCTTTCCAAGGCAAACAGTTTTCAGGTTTAGCGCGATGACGCAATCCAGCGTAATCCAACGCAATCCAACACGCAAACGCGTTTCACCCAATCGGGCTTCTTCAGTGACGTCACTTTATTATATTTCGTTTATTGTAGGCATTTTGGGGTTATCCTATTAGTGTTTGCAGCATTTTCACTTATATATTTATTACACATTTGTCGTATAAATTATTAGCGCCTGATCACTATTATATTTTTTACTATTAATCTGATATAATAGATTATCTTTTAGACACTTGAAGAGATTGCTCAGACAGGTCTTTGTCCCAACAAGATGCTACAGGCTAATATAATACCCATATTGAAACAAGCTAAATCCCCGGAGCAAGTGATAAACTATAGACCAATCTCTTTGATCAATGCGGATGTAAAATTATATTCATCTATTTTGGCAGAAAGATTGAAAAAGGCTCTCAATTAAATTATTCATATAGACCAGATTGGTTTTGTTCCAGGAAGAGATTGCAGTAACAATATTAGATGCCTAATAGATACCTTAGATTATGCGGGAAGGAATAATCTCCCCCTGGTGATTTTGTCACTTGACGCAGAAAAGGCGTTCAATAGAGTTGGTTGGAATTATATGAGTAGGGTATTGACTTCATTTAGAATAACTGATTGGTTCCATGGTGCAATTATGGCGTTATACACTGCTCCAACTGCTAGAGTAGTAGGAACTAATATATGTTCGGATTGGTTCAATCATCAGAATGGAACCAGGCAGGGATGCCCTCTTTCTCCTATCCTATTTATTTTATCTTTGGAGCCATTCGCTATCAATATCAGAAATAACAAAAACATTCAGGGACTTTATTTGAGAAATGGGGACCTAAAGATCGCTTTATATGCAGATGACGTTATAGTCACCCTGACAAATCCGCTGGTTTCCATGAAGGCTTTTATGCAAGAAGGTAATAGGTATAGCTATGTCTCCAATTATAAATTAAATCTGAACAAGACTGTTGCCCATTTCATTAATATTGATAAACAGAAGGCAGAAACAATTCAACAAAATGTCCAAGTCACAGAAGTTAGAGAATATACATACCTTGTGTTACGTACCTGGCAGGGTCAGCAACCACAGCCGCCGCGAGGTAGGGGGAGACCCCCGCTTCCGGCCAGCAGCAGCAGCAGCCGCTGCGAAGAAGGGGGAGACCCCCTCACTCTGCACGGCAACTGCAGCCGCCGCGAAGAAGGGGGAGACCCCCCGCCTCTGCACAGCAGAGGCAGTCGCTGCCACGGCGAGGGAGACCTCCCTCCTCCACGCTACGTTCCCAGCCGCTGCAGCCGGGAGACAGGTCCTGCTCTGGAGTCCGGACTCGTTCTTCTTCACGCCACCTAGTGGCGCGGCAGGTACTACCTCGACTTATATTGGGAGATTACGAAATTGCCACACACAAGATGGCCGCGCAGGAAGTGACGTAACAGCACTTTGAAAATTTGGCGGGAAATCTCCAGTATTCTCCAGTAATCTCAAGTATCCTGACCTCAGCTATATCCCACAACATTCCTGCTCTCCAGAATTCTGACCTCGGCTATTTCCCACAACATTCCTGCTCTCCAGAATTCTGACCTCGGCTATTTCCCACAACGTTCCTGCTTCCCGGTATCCTGACCTCGGCTCTCTGGACCATCCCTTTCCAGTTCTACCTGACTTCGGTGTCTCCTTCTTACGCTGTGACGTGACACCTTGGTATTAAAATCCCCAGACAAATTAATACAATTATGGAGATTAATTTTTTATACTTGCTAAAACAAACTAACAAACACCATAAAGAGTGGAAACACCTTGAATTCACTTGGTGGGGTCGCATCAACATTATTAAATCTTATATCTTACCCAAATGGATATATCTTTTTCGAATGATACCATTGCCCATACCTCCTAGCTGGTTAGCAATACTCCAAACTAGCTTCCAAAATTTTGTTTGGAAGGGTAGCAGACCAAGGATTAACACAAATATATTAAGCCTCAAAAACTCTAAGGGAGGTGCAGGCTTCCCATTGATAAAATAATATTATGAGGCTAGGCTATTGCTGCATATAGCTCAATCAGATACTTATTTAGAACAAGGATGGTATAAAATTGAATTTGAGGCCTGTGAGATGAAGAACTTAAACTCCATTATATGGACAATTAAGTCCTCTGAAACAATTAAGATTGCTAAAGAGAAAAACATGATCCTCTGAAAAATAACTCCAGCATGGTATGCATTCAAGAATAAGATTTGTCTTAAAGACAAACTAATTAAGTCTTTGAAAATACAACAACTGGAATCTGTAATTGGAGACCTTACGCTGACAGAGTGGAAACAAGTCAGTATTACTGTTTTGGATGATCTAATAATAGAATGGAAGATCATACCTTTCACTATTTTAAATCAACAATATAATCTTCCTAATATTTTTAAATATTTTAGGGTAAAAAATTGTTTAAAAAAACACTTGGATACCTTGGGGGAGAACTGAAAGGAACTGAAATATCTCTAAAATATTTCAAAAACCTGATATTAAAAAGACATATGCCAAATGTGTCTTTGTAAGAGATACTCATCAAATGTCAATATTTTGAAGTGGGAAAAAGATTTAAATACTTCGATATCACTAGAAGATTGTTATAATTCATTCATCAAACTTACAAAGTGGGTTCATGACCTATCTCCTATCCTATCCTATAGAAGCACATTATGAAGTCATTAACAGATGGTACTATGTTCCTGTCATTTTAGCCCGGATGTTTCCACACATAAATAATACTTGTTGACGTTGCAAGGAATCTTGTGGCTCATATCTTCATATTTGGTGGGGCTGTAAAAAACTTCTAAATTTTTGGAATAGAGTTATAGACTTTTTGAAGAGTGCAGCTAATATTATCATACTTAGACCCCCATATCAGTTCTTCTACATTTGACCTGGCCTACCATGTCCCAATCAAAAATGGTCCTTGCAATCCATAGCTGTTTAGCAGTTAAAAAAAATATTGCTGGAGAGTGGAAACAAAACAGAGATTTTGAATGGATTAAATTTAAAAACCATAAAAAATGGAACTGGGGTCAGCAGAAACAATTCAACAAAATTCACAGAAAAAAAGGCACAGAAGTTAGAGAATATACATATCTTGTGTTACGTACCTGGCAGGGTCAGCAACCACAGCCGCCGCGAGGTAGGGGGAGACCCCCCGCTTCGGACCAGCAGCAGCAGCCGCTGCGAAGAAGGGGGAGACCCCCGCACTCTGCACGGCAACTACAGCCGCAGCCGCCGTATTTCTTTTAGCCCTTGGACTGAATATAGCCTGAGGTGATGCTCCCCCTAGAAAGTTTTATGACCATCGGGTAAGACATTATTTATTCTTTTCCATCATTGTAATTGTAGTTGTCGTGCTACTACATTGGTATAAAGAAATTATGTTAGGTCGAATGATGTCTCACTGCTTTTAAGATCAAGGCCTCTATACAATGTATTGTACATTTGGGTTTATTTCCCCTAAAATACCTGTGTATGTGGAATTTTATATGTCTATTTTTGTATATATGTATATCTGTTGTTTTGTCTTTTTGTATGGAATCTAATAAATAGTATTTAAAAAAAACAGTATATGTGGAGGGACAAAATAAAATATAACATTATGCAGAATGAAGTGAAAGCTGAAGACCAATCCAGACTTCAAAGAGGTTCAAAACACAACATAATGCCATCTCTACAAAGTAGCTCATGAATAAGGTCAAAGAAAATGTTATGCTGGGTTTTTTAATTATGTACTGAAACTGGCTTCAATATGACAAGATAAAATCTGATTTTCCCGCAAACCAAAGTTTTATTGATACTTGGAGGAACATACTGCTAGGGGTGTTATAGCTACAAAACTCTAGATGACTTCCAGATGATTTGTTAATCCATCGAGAGCCAATCAATCCATTTCCCAAATCAAATGGTCTTGGCTTTTTTAGTAATACACTTTTGTTAATTTATTAAGAAGCTCACCAAGTCTTAGTATTGAGCATTCTAGATAGCTGTGGGTGCTTGACAGGGTCACATAACACATCATATGACTTTGCGTTACTAGCGAGGGGGAACTAACCCTGAACCAGGTACCTCTCTTTTCTCATGTGCGTGTGTTAATCACTATTACCCCCCAAAAAATAGAAAGTTGTTTATTTTGCGTGATGTGGGTATCTTTTTGATTTTTTTAATATTTCATTGTTCGTTTTGAATTTGGAAGTAACAATATATTTTTTGAAAGGATGCCAATAGGACTAAAAGCTAAGTTTGAGAAAATAGACCAATGTGCACGTGTAAGTGTTTGTGTGTTAGCATGGATGCATAGGTGTGAGAAGGAGTGAGTTAGCAAGTATAGGAAAATGTACATTAGTGAAAGTATGTGTAAGGATATGTATATGTGTTAGCTGGGTGTGGAAGTGTGTGTACAATGGGCTGATGGGGCCACTTGGCTCTAGTCCATTAATAAGATGGAAAATGTGGTTTCATTGTATACTGTTCATGATACTGATATCCAGGTCAAAAACTACCTTGTAAACAGTGGCATGCAAGAATTATTTTTTATTTTGAGTCATAAATATAAAATATATATGTATATATCTACCAATTCGCTTTATAGTCTATCTGTTCCCCTACAGTGATATTGTGACATTTTCAAAAGTTCTTCAATGTAAGTATAGCTTATCTTAGATCTCTAACTATTATTTTCTGATTTATGGCTAGGTACTTAAATGGAATTTAACATTTAAAAAAGATCTTGTGTATTTTTAGGTCGATTGAACACTCAATCGTTTTATCTGTAAATGTGGCATTAGTGTAAATAGAAGCAAATAAAACTCTATGTAATAGGGAATATTTGAACCCTTTGTTCTATTATGGCAAAAAGTCTGTAATTTTGTATTTAGATATTTTTTGTATTTTATTGTACTTTTTATACATAAAGAATAATAAAATTTTCCCGATTTTTAATATATTTAATAACATTTTTAAAAAATAATATAGACATTAAATATTGAATACATATTCAATATTTAATGTCGGTCCTGTCCATTATTGGGGGCATGACCACAGTACAGAGCGTGTTGTTTAATGTGGAGCTCTTGCGAGAAATGCAAGTTAGAAGTTACAAATGACTACTCACTGCCAAATCCAAGGGTCACTGCTCCATGCTAATCCTACTGGACCCTTCTGCTAGTTTAGACACTGTGGACCACCCTCTTCTCCTTCAAACTCTTCATGCTCTTGGTCTCCGTGACACTGGTCTCTCCTGGTTCACTTCTTACCACCCTGATCGTACCTTTAGTGTCTCCGTCTCCAGTAACACTTCTCCTCCCCTCTCAATCGTGGTCGCCCAATGCTCATATCTAGGACCCCTCTTTACACTTCCTTACTTACAAACTAATCACATCCTTTGACTTTCAATACCACCTGTATGCTGATGACACCCAGTCCTATCTATCCTCTCCTGATCTCTCTCCCTCTGTCTTAGATCTTGTCACTAACTGCCTCGTATCTGTCTCTAACTGGATGTGTGCATGGTTCCTGAAACTTAATCTCTCCAAAACCAAACTTCTCATCTTCCCTTCCTCCAATGCTAAGATTCCCTTACCAGTTTCCCTTAATGTTAATGGTGCTATAATTTCCAAGTCTCCTCATGCTTGCTGACTTGGTGTCACCCTTGACTCTGACCTCTTGTTTAACTCCACATTTAGTCAGTCCCTAAAATCCTAACACAGGATGCCACTAATTGCCTGTGCGCTTCAGGATTCACTTCAAAATCCTGACTGTTACTTTCAAAGCCCTTCACAGCAGTTTCCCTACTTACATCGCCTCACTCATCTCTAAATCCACTTCTAACCGGTCCCTCCGCTCATCCAATGATCTCCTTCTATGCTCTTCTTTGATTTCTAGCTCTCATGCACTCTTACAAGATTTCTCAAGGACTGTCCCTATTAGATTAGTAGCGAGCAAAACGTGTAGCTGTGTTAGGGCCAGGGTAGCTGGCTCATATGTTTGTGTAAAGTTTAGCCCGGTCATGCAGCACTTTTGTGTCCAGTTTGTGATATCGTGATCCGGTAATATTTTATATTGTGTTTTATTGTGTAACCGGCCCAGAGACTGAATGTGGCTGTAGCTCTGGCCCTTCAAAGAGACAATCAGGTAACCAGGCTGCGGCTCTTAATCAGCCAGCACAGCCCTGTCTGCCCAGATGGCACCCGCACTACAGGGGGATAACACAGTTGGGGGAAACCCATTGTATTCCTTAATCCCTTCACCTGATACGTTCCCTGTATACTGATGGGATTTGTGATGGGATGTGGGTGATGGGATTGGGGGTTGGGTTCGGTGCTCATTGAATTGAGATTGTATATAACTTCTGTGTGTTTGTAATAAAGAGAGTTCTTCTTGTTTTACTACGAATGGTGGTCTGATGGATATGTGGATAGCTGAGTGCTATCTGTATGAGGGACTGACTGGTGATTCCTCAGCCCTCAAACAGGAGTATCCAGCCTTGGGTACGGTGACCCTGTAACAGTAGCGTGGAAGGGACCTAATTTACATTGAACTTTTATTTTGTTTTTCTATACTGTTACTTTGTCTGTTTTTTTGGTTTTTCTTAATCAGAAGTAACCTTATGTATACCGGAGGAGTGGGGAAGACTTAAGACCTAAATGTAAAGTTATATATATTTACTAACAATTTTGCATACTATTCTGCTTGCTGGTAATTATTTCACTTCCACTCATGCATGTCTACGTATAAACGTATGTGATCATGCATGCCCATGAATAAGTGTATGTTACCATATGTGGATGTATTAGTGTATGAGTGGTGTGAGAGGAGGGAGTGTGTGTTAGAATGAGTATCTACATTTGTGTTAGTGAGTATGAGTAAGTGTGTGTTAGCATACATAAATTTGTCTAAGTGTATTAACATATGTGTGCCAACAAGTTTTGGGGCACCCACATGCTGGATCAAAGATGGCACAGGCCGGCTCTATGGGGCACAGATAAGCTGCTTTGGGTAAAGGTGGCACTCACAAGCCGTTTGGGGGCAAAGAGGTACTTACAAGCTGTTTGGGGTAAAGGTGGCACTGTGGGACACGTTACTTGGTGATTTGCACACCCGAGCCCTACGGTTTCTAGTTATGCCCCTGGATGCTGGTGTATGGTATAGGTACTGGGTAATTCAGAAGATATTCAATCTTTAAAAATCTCAATCTAAATAATAGTGTGTCTTTTTTCCCCCTCTGTTTTAGTAAAACTGCTACACCATTAATTAGTTTATTCACTACACAGTTTATTGATGAGTCTAGTATTCCAACCCTCTGACTTCACTATTGATTATGAAAAGCTAACCTGCAAATCTCTTCTGCAAGAAGGGTTGAGATAGCCATGCTTAATACAGTTAAATCAGTGAGAATGAAGTTCAATAATTCTCACACTGAACTGACTGAACCATGCGCTGTTGTGTACTAAATGGGTCTTTCTTGCAGGCGAATCCTCATAACGTTGGTCCTTTAAGGCCAATATGGTAACTGAAAGTAATGATGGTAACTGAAAGTGATCTTGCTTACTAACTATAAGGATATTTCTATTGTAAATTTGAAATGAATGACTACATATTCATTAGTATATCATTATTGGCATAACATAGACCCTCTATACCTAATGTAACTGTTTTGTCCTTGGCTGTCAGTTCTAGTTTTGGCATAACCTTTCAAATAATGTATTGGGGGGGAGTGCTGTGTGAATTGTTGGCACTATCTAACAATAAAAGATTATAATAAAAATAATAATTATGTTATCCAAAGCTGGAAGTATACAGTCTGTTCCATTCACTAGAAGAGTTGACAGGAGAGTGGGATTTTCACCAGACTTTTTGATTCATACAAAACTAGAGAGCTCTGAAGTTTTGTTTACATTGTGCTGGTCTCTCATGCTCTCATACACACTCTTACACACACACTCTATCCTATGCTCGGATTCACTGAGAAAGAGAGGTGAAAAAATTCTGATCTTTCATGGTGTATCAGTCTGGATTATTCTGGCCTCCTGGGAACTGTTCTCTCACGGTTCCTTCAATTGGGGCAGTGTGTGTGCGCAGAGGCTCGGCCCTTTTGCGGAAGCCCAGGTTAATGGAGCTGACACCAGGGAGAAATAGACAAAGAAAGAAGACAAAAAAAAGAAGAACAAGAAGAGGCAAAACAAGAAACAGAGCTTCAAAAAAGGAGACAGGGACACAGAAGTGGTCGGCAGATACAGTAGGAAGCCATTGAGTGAGAGAAACATGCCAGTGTTGACCCCTTATAATGAATAGTGAAGTGATAGAAATTAAAGCACAACACTCCGGCAAACTTGTGCAAAGTTCCCCTTTACTGAATAAACCCCAATGTTATGCAAACCTGTAGAACTTCAAACAATAGTGACTTCACTTTAATCAACACAATCTGGAATACTTGTTTTACTACATGCTTTTATGCTTTTAGCCTGATTAAAACAAGCAGAGACCATTGAATGTAGTTCTCCAATCCCTGTAAATACAGTCTAAAATAACATAAAAGATAAATGTCCACACTCCCTAAAAGTGATCTTAGAATGGGTGGTATTTGTACTCTGAAATTATGTGTTTATAGCATTTGGCCACACCCTGTAAACACAATCGTGTGATAATGAGGACATGATCTAGCTGGATACTTGATTCATAATAATGCAATGTTTTTTTCAGCATTACAATATTTGAATAAACCAGACAAAATCACAATGCATTTTAAGGGATCTGCCAACTGTGAACACATTCACATTTTCAATGATTTGGTCTGATCCCAACTTTAAGCTTTGACATCCTTAAATTCACTTTTTTTGCATCAAAGCAATCATCTGCTGAAAGTTTCACCTTTGTTACAGACTTTTTGGTAAGATATTATGTCATGGTCATCTGCTTAGCAGTCAAACAGAGGACAAAAGTTTCATTACTTATTTAACTCTGGCAAAAACAAAACAAACTTATGCCAAAAGAATAATCACTTTGGAATCTATATCTGACATTCCTACTGTGAAACGTACCTTATTTATTGTTAAAAATGAATGAATCTTGTATGATTACATTTTAATTGTCTTAATTTTTAGTCTGTAATTTAATTTATTGTAACAATCGTAAGCTTTTAAGCAGAATACCAGGAAGTCACCAGTAGGCCCTATTTGTGAATGTGTCATGCAAAACAGTATTGCGTGAGACAGCTACCCACTCGATACCAAATGTCCTTTCTAGCATTGTTCAAGACATGGGAGGACCCAAACATTGAAGGGAAGGAAGTGTTTTTGGCCAGCTTGGCTCCATATTGCACACCATTATTTCCAATAAGATGAGCCCACATCTTTTCCCTGATTTCGAGTTTCAAGTTTTTTGTTTTCCGTTTGATTAATGGGCCTGTGTCCATATGTGCAAATTCTGTAAACATGTACTGCGGAGATTACTTTATTAACACTGTTGAATATGTAACATAGAAGACAAAAAGTTATAAACTTTATTTCGATTTAGTAGAATTTGAGATAGTAGATAAAAGTCTTTATTTTCAGAGTACCAGTGAGATCTGCTTGAACACTTTTTTTTCACAGTAGATTTTAGAATTTGCTACATTATCCAAACCTCTATTTTTAGGGCTTGGCTAGAGCTTTACTTTGTCCTCTAAAGGGGCAGTATACTACCACAAGTACCCTCAACTCTTAGTTGGTACTTTAATATACGTTCAACGACTTTAAAACAAAAAATCGGCAGTGTAGCACCTCATCCATATGCCATTGAAATTGAAGTGTTTTCTGGGGGGCTTCTCCTTAGACTCTTGCAGGAGTCGAAGCTGAATCTGTCTGGCGGTCAGTATTCCCACACATGCGCATTACTAACCAAAAAATGCACAAAAGAAACTAAGCATATACATAGAGGGGATTCCGATTAATCCCTCCATGTATCTCCACAGGAGAAAAAAAAATATTAAAAGACTAGACCCACAGGCATTAAAGTGCACGCAAAGACCGAAGTGAACCTTTAAAAATATATACTGCAATTAGTAGGACAATCTTAATTTAAAACAGAATGTCCTTTAGTCACAAATCACTACAGAAACTGTCCAAATGCCAAAAAAACATTATTGTGGTATTCATTTGAATATACATATTCTGTTATTTCGTTTATCAGAGATTTAGTACTAGCGTGGCCAGCACTTTGCATTTGTTTTTGCATTGTGCATTTTTAGTGACAAAGTGCTGGTTCATTGATTCAGCGCCTGTGGAGTAGATCACAGAGTAAGCTGGGGGGGCAAAATTCCAGGGAAAAGCTAATGCTAAGGCCCTGTTGTTCTACCGATTCTTTTTTTAACAGAACTAATTTTTTTAAGCATAGCAAAAATGACCTCATCACAGCTTGGGTTACAGGTTCACTTTAAGAAGGCGGTTAAATCTTCATGACAGAGAATTTATTCAGTAATGTTCATAAAATGTCCATAAATTAGAAAGCTCTTTTTCTTCCATACATTCTTCCAACTATTTAATAATGTCTCCATATTCAGGAAACTGCTGTCCCACTGATAACTCAATGCATTCTTTACCCTTACATTTAAAATTGAAACTCCTACTTAATCTTTATTGCCTTCTGAAGAAGAGGGAGGTTAAGAAAGGTCAATTCTAGACATTGTTAATGGCATTATATGCTTCAGCAAAACTATGTAATAAATATTACCGCTATAAAAGCCCCACACATTAATATTAAAAAGACTGACAGGCAAGACCTACATTTCTGTGGCACTTCAAGTCAGAGAACTATGGTACAGCATGAAAAGTTAGTAGATCAAAGCAGTTGAGGTATTGATAAATAAAGAATGGAACAGAACCTATATAGCTCTCACTATATTTGAGTAGAATTTTCTGCAGGCAATAAATTTAACAGTTGCAAAATCATACCATTTTGTTTTTATATTGTCATTTTATTATACCACAAATTTATGTTATCATTGGCATACTTGCACAAAAACTATAAAACTAATTCAAAGTTTTTATCATTATTATCATACATGTCAGACTACCCCGGAGAAAGAGCAGAGTGGCCCAGAGACTCAAGGAAAGCAGTGAAGACCTGAAGACCTCGGGTGAAACCAGGAGAGTTCCCAAATGTGGTTTTTAGCCCGTGATTCAGAAAAATCAATATACTCATGCAAATCTATACTTAACATTTCTAATGGGTAAGGCCACTTTAGTTTTAGGGTGTGTTATTAGAGGTGTCATTATCCAGCAAGCCTTTACCAAGACTTCTTATGGCTAGCTTTAATTGAAAAGTCTATCAGAAATTCAATAATCTACTTTATTTACACATTTTCTGCTGTTTCTATACACATCAGGTTAAAGCAAGCCATTTACCGTATGGGGCAAATGCTGTGTGCTGCTGCATGAGCGCCTGAAAAATAAAAGGAATTAAAAACAACATATTTTTCTCAATCATAGCTTTAATTAAAAAATAGTTTACGTAGTTTACATGAATCAACATTTACTGGTAAAACTTTTTTCCTATAGGGTCATCTTATATTCAGGCTTTTTCTTTTTTTCCTAAATTAATATTCAGATTTTGGGGGGTCGTCTTATAATCGAGCAAATACAGTAGTGGCTGCAGTGGCTAATATTAATATATATCGACAGCAGGGACAATATAAATATATATCGCAGCAAGGGTTTATATTAAATTATATATCAGCAGGGCTCATTAACATATATTGGCAGCAGGGTCCTAATATTTATATATATGCAGCAAGGGTCTAATAATTAATATTTATCGGCAGCAGGGTATAATATTATTATATATCGGCAGCAGGTGCTAATTTTTATATATATCGGCAGGAGGGTATAATATAAGTATATATTGGCAGCAGGGGCTAATATTAAAGAATGAAAAATAACTGCCAGTTCAGCTGTTGTTTTGAAATAATATTTCAGTCACAGTCTTTACTTCAAAGAGATAAGTGCATATTATGTAGTTAAAAATGGATGTCTAACGCATATATCTATCTATCTATCTATCTATCTATCTATCTATCTATCTATACATAGTGTATATATATATATTATATATATATATATATATATATACATAGTGTATATGTAGCATTTTATAATTGCCTCCCTACTTTGGTCCCTGTCCCCCCATGTGCCCCCCCTAAAGCTGGAGACGCCACTGCCTCAGAGGATGCCGTGCTTCTAACGCTATCAACATGTTTATTTTTATTGTCACAGAACCTTATAAATGTACTGCATAGCTGCCTACAATTCTGAATGTGTAGAGACAGCCAGACAAGTTCTTGTACTTAGTTGTCACAGCAGGCGTTACTTGTCTGAACCGAACACTGTACACAACACTAAAAGAGTGGACAGACACACACGATGTCAGGTTCTTTTAGTTGTTAATGGGACACTAGAATATTGGTCAGTATTCGTTTTATTTGGTATTATTGTACTTGTTACAAATGTAAATTACAAGATGCCTTTCAGAAATTAAGATTGACAGATTATTAGTTCACCATATGAATGTGGGTAAATAATTTTAACACAGCATTTAGTTTCCCGGGTATCTTCATAATGCATGCATAATGAATGTTGTTTTAACTTACCTCAACTTACAGTTTAGTGAATAAACCCCATTGTTAATCATTGATATTACTTTGAATATTTGGAGGGGATTATTGGAAAATGTGATTCTCTTTGCAAGGTCATTATTTTACAACTAAATTTGAATCTTAAAATACAAAATGCAGTTACTGCATATTGACTTACATACCTGTTTTAAAACAATAGTAATTCAATGTGGTTTATATTTCAACATTTTCTTGTGCAATGCAAATATTAGCAGGAATGCAATCTCAGCAAAAAAAGTCTTACTCCAGGGGAACCATTTGTCAAGACAACTGACCCCAGACATCTTCAAGCTAACTAGTCTATGCATACATCAATTTATGACTTGTAACTGCAGTAATAAGCTTCGCTGCAAAGCCTTCCTATTTAATTGTCAAAATGATCTGCAGTATACTAGAAATCTTTTCATATGATGTATCAAAAGGTTACAGTGTAAAAAGAAAAGACATTCCCATGATGTCTTCATTTATATAATTAAGAAGTAGGCATTGTTTAAGTGTGAATGATAACATTCTTTGTGATTAACTCCTGGTATGTTCATAATGTATTCATTACAAAAATAAAGCCAAAATGGAGAAGTCATGTGTGAAAAAAGTACACCTTATGATTCAATAGCTTTCAGAACCAACTTTAGCAGCAATAACTTGAAGTAATTGTTTTCTGAATGACCTTATCAGTCTCTCACATCATTGTGGAACAATTGCGGCCCCTCTTGTAAACATTGCTTTTCATTTCATTTCGGGTCCCTGCCACAAATCCACAGCTTTTCAATCAGGTTGTGGTTAGGACCTTCATTGCAACGCCTTGATTATTTTCTTTTTTAGCCGTTCTGTTGTAGAGTTGCTGGTATGCTTAGAATCATTGTTCTGCTGAATGATCAAATGGCACAAAATTTGTGTCTAGAATACTTTTGTATACAGGAGGAGTTCATGGTCAACTTAATGACTACAAGGTTCTCTGGCTGCAAAACAAGCCCAAATTAGCACCCATCCTGACAGTTGGTAACTGAGGCATGTAGAGTCTGATATGTAACTCTTGGTTTTTTTGTAATTTCTCTGAGCATCTCTGAGAATTGTAAAATGATGGACTTTGGAATTGTTTGGAAATGGCCTTACAACCCTTCACAGATTGATGGGCAGCAACAGTTGCTTCTCAAAGATGATTGCTGATGTCTTTGGAATAGTGTTAACACACACCTAAATGATCCAGACCAGCAAACTACTAAAACTCAGAATCTACATGGCAGCAAGGTTTTATTTAATGTAATATAAAATATATAAAATAGTGTTATTATACTTTATTTTTAAAGCGCCAACAGATTCCACAGTGTTGTACAAAGAAGAAAACGATAAGATAATGACAAGTACAATACAGCAATTGACATACAGATACAAGAGGAATGAAGGGCCCTGTTCCCGCAGGAACTTACAATCTAGGTGCATAAGGGGTGAGAAACAGGAGGTGAGGACTGCGTGGTAGTGAATGACAGTAATGTAGGGTGAGATAAGGGTTGTAAGTAGGTGAGAGAGAAGTTTTGATGTTTGTGTCAGTGGTAGGCTTCCCTGAAGAGAAAGGTTTTAGGGAGCGTTTGAAGGAGAGTTGGACAGCATGGGGAAGCTTTTGCTTTGTATCCTTTATAAGGTGTGTCCCTCCCATGTGTTCTGTTTGTCTCAGTCTGCAGTCTAAAGGTATGTCTCAGTGCTATGTGTTTGGTTTACATGTTTGGTTTGTTTTGTATCTTTGTCAGCAGGGATTAGTGTTAGGACCCACCGTCATTGGAGTACTTTGGTGTAGTGGTGGGCTAAGCATACTATGGCCATAAGATGTGACAGAATCTCCAATAGTTATCAAACAGTCCTAGGCTAGTTTCTGTATTTGTGTGTCAGTCTGTCCTGTATCCCCGGCAGCGGGGTGTCCTGTCCTGTATCCCCGGCAGCGGGGTGTCCTGTCTCATATCCCCGGCAGCGGGGTGTCCTGTCTTGTTCCCTGTTGTGCCCTGTGTTATGTATATCTTGTCTGGTTATGTTTATTCCTTGTCTTGTTCCCTGTTGTGCTCAGTAACATGTATATCTGGTCTGGTTATGTTTTGTGCCTGGTCTCCCTGTCCCTTGCTTGTTATGTGTCTGCTATAGTTCTCTGCTTAGCTTCCATACTCCCAGCCTGCAGCATCCCGCACATGAGTCTTGTGAGATGTTTCATGCCTGTTCCAGGGTGCCTGCAGGATTTCACTTTGTTCTGGATTCATCTGCTACTGTGTCAGGGTGCTGGTATGTGGCTGCACAACCCTAGGTGCTCAACACCTGGGTGAGTGTGGTCGACTTGCAACCAGGCCCTGTCTAACTCCACTACTGCACCGTAACTCCTGCACACAATCTTTGGGCGCGCTGGGTCCTCTCAGTCATCGGCGTACACCCGGTTCCTTACAATCCCTGGGTCATGTGACTCCTCCGCATTCCCACTTCTGCAGGTAGGCAGGTCCAAGTCGACTTTTGCCATCTATCCCCTGGCCAGCCCACCAATGAAAGGTTGGCAGATAATGGTGTATACAACAAATAAAAACTTTTAGTTTAGCAATTTCTATAATATCTTTGCTAACTTTAGAAAATATGTATTTTATATCCCCTGAAGTAATAGAAGTAAGTAACCATAGTGTTAATACAAGGCATCACTCCTATGTATTCCCCAGCCAAATAATACAGAAAGTGCCAGACAAG
The DNA here is from genome assembly GCA_009364415.1 of Spea multiplicata. Classification (NCBI taxonomy): domain Eukaryota; kingdom Metazoa; phylum Chordata; class Amphibia; order Anura; family Pelobatidae; genus Spea; species Spea multiplicata. Next base: position 16,668 of record VKOC01020184.1, on the reverse strand, counting down.
ACATTTTGTTTATAAAATGTGTTCGACAACATGCGAATGCATACTGTAAATGTTGCTGACATTACTGTCTAAATACTTTATTAAATACAAAGGCAGATGTATTTTTTCTAGACCTTTATCTATGGCCAGCATTTGAAAGACTTGTTTACATTACTGATGTTCACAAAGAGAATTTGAATGTGTATATTTTCAGTTTTACAATAATTTGTACTTAAGATGTGAGAAAGAAACTGTCACTAACTAAACATGTAACAAATAATCAAGTGTATGAATGAGTATGCGTGATTGAGGGAATGAATCTGTGAATTAATGAGTGTTATTATTATTTATTGTTTTATATAGCACCATCAAATTCCGTAGCGCTGTACATGAATAAATGTGTGTGTGATAGCACCGATGGGTAAGTGGGGGGCATGGCACAGGGTGGCTGTAAGTGACGTGCAGACCCCATACTGCTGGCAGTATCAATACACAACGGGGGCAGCTAGCCAGGTTTTTAGCATGTACTTGCTGACTTGGCATGATAGGAGTGTGATTGCTAACAGCAATTGTTGACAGCAATCACACTCCTATCATGCCCAGGAAACCAGTACATGCTGGAATCTGGGTATATAATATATATTAACATTGTTATTAATTTTGTTGTACAATTTTGGTGTGTAACTTACTTTTATTAAAAGTGTGGGGTTTTTTTATTATTTGGGGGTCATTTACAGTTTCGGCTTTGGCTAAATGAACCCTGAATGTTCATTTAGGTGCATCCCTAGAATAAATAGAACTATTTAATTATTACTTATCCAGAATCCTGAATTTGTAGTCACTTCAGAGGACAACATTATCTATGCCCAGAACTCAGTGAGAGGAAAAGTAAAGGTTTTGTGTCATTTTCTTTATTTTAATCTGCATATCTTATTAAAGGCCATATTTTTTTCACAGTGAAAAATGAGTGCGGCCCACGCACGTATACAATTCTGATGAAGTGGCCCACTGCAGAAAAAACTTGGACACCCCTGACCTAATGTATTGGTTTGACGTAACCCATCAGTTTAGTCTATTAGTTCTAGCTTTGTCAAACCTTTTCAATGTATGTACTGTAAACAGCGCTGGGAAAGTTGGCACTACAGTTGTATATGGATGTAGGATAATAACAATAAATAAAGCTATGTTTTTATGGTTTTGCTTAATAGTGTAATAGTGAAAATAATTTTATTTTATTAGAAAATAAAAACACATTTTGTTTCATGTGTAACATTCCAAGTCTAAGACACACGCACATATCCAAGTATATATAATACTTTATTTTGTCTTCTATTAAATCTCATTGTATGTAACATACAGCCTTTCACAATTTCCTAGCTCCCACTCACAAGGAATCTGCAAGCGTAAGGTTACTGGAAGACACAGAAGAAAGTATAGTATGTAAAGAAACATTCTTTCCGAACATTAACAGCAGCTTAAGTACACAAGTCATTAATATTATTGATATAAACTTTTCAAACTAACATTTTTTTATAAAGTGGGCTTTCATATAGGTACAACTTACAGTTCAGATAAAATTGATTTAAATGACAGGAAGAATAGAAAAAAGTTATGACCTTGGCCAGCAAAAGTTATGACCTTAGACTGAAGACAACATCCTATTTTGTAATTGAGTTTAAAAGACAATACAGCCAGTTTATATACCCTAATGCATGTGATAACTGAGTGCTCGGGGCACATTTTTCCCCATGGGAGACCGTGCCAATTTTTGCAGTTTTGCTATAACCATAAACGTTATAGGAAAACCTATATATATATATTTATTCAGGACTGTAAAATCCCCCCATATGCCTTCTTCTCTGCCCCCCTAGCTATTTACCACCCAGAAGAGCCATTCGCTCCAGAATTGATTTGAGGAGCATTCAAGAGTGGTCCAACAATAGTTAAAAGAATCATATTTCATAAATATTCAAAATGTAGGAGACAGGAGACATTAATAGTGTGACTACATATGTCAATATTAGTTGATAAAGTTGTATACATTCTGGTGTTATTGGTTACATTTAGCTACAGTATTAGAACTGGTAAGAAAAATAACGAGTAAACAGCAGTTGTAATAAAAATAAAAACAACTCCTAGATTGTAAGCTTGCGTGGAAGGTCTCCTTTACTTAATACAAGTTTGTCGGTTTGTAGTAGTCTGTCAGTTCTGGTTTTGTCATACCTTTTGAATGTAAGAAGCGCTGCATAAATGGTTGGCACTATATAAATAAAAAGATTATAATAATAATATATAATCTGGCATGTGTATACAAAAGTGATTCTGGTAGAAACAAATAGAATGATTTAATCATTAACAACATTTTATTGGTTGCTATAGAGATATAGCTTATGACTAAGCACAGGTTGTGCGAAACGCGTCAAGTGGTTTAGCCTTTTTTTGTTTGTGTTCACGTACTGTTGTTTCTTTTGATTTTATTGTCCATGGACCCTTAATAAATGTATATATTTTTTTATACATGCATGGACTTCCTTGTGTGATACTGGTGTTGGCTGGCGCAACAATCGGTTTTTGTGTTGCTATAGAGATACAACCTCTCCTGAAGTGGTCACCTTTTATACAGTCTAATTTTGTATCCATTTGCCAGTGCTGTATTTTCAAGAACATTGTCAAAAGAATTATACAGCATGCTCAGAAAGAATCCCCTTGGCGTGACCTGGCCTTGATATTTCAGTCAGGAATTTCTGCACTCTTATTATTCCGGTGTTACAAGATAAACATTGTTAAATCTGGTGGCAGGGTAAGAGCATAAAGAAATGATAAGTTGTTAATTAAACAGGAAATAAAATAAGTCAGTTTGAGGAAAAGATAACTTAAACGACAAATAAAATCTTACCATTTTGATGAGATGGAATGTTAACAAATTCCTTCAGAAAAATATGTGAATGTTTCCAGCGAAGAATGATACAAAATTTATATAAATATGTCATTCTTTATCAACACTATTGTTACCCTACTTACAGTTATGAAAAAAACAGTATGTATACCTGGAAAAACATAATATTCGGGGATATAATCTTTAATTATGGGGATACAGCTTATTGATCCAAGGAGAAATCTGACTGCCATTTTGGGGTCAAGAAGGAATTTTTTTCCCTGGTTAGTGCAAAATTGGAAAGAGCGAAGCCGGGGTTTTTTGCCTTCTTTTGGATCAACAGCAACAAATTATCAGATATAGGAAAGGCTGAACTTGATGGACGCATGTCTTTTTTCAGCCTATGTAACTATGTAACTATGTAGACTGCACCCTAAATGAGTCATCAAAATATCTCAGATAAGATATTTAATGACTTTCAACCAAATTTTACCACACAACCCACAACAGTATCCATAAGCCATCTAAATCCAAATAGATAAAGATGTTTCCCATTACACCCCTCACTAGCCCATAAAACCCCTTGCAGCAACTGGGTCACTCAGTGGACATTATTTATGAAGGTACCAATGTGTACGATAAAATCTCATGTGTCAGAATCCATTCTGGACTTCCCACTCGCAGCCAGGCTGGTCTGCTGGCAGATTGCTCCATACACTCACCCGGCCTGCCTCTCCAGATATGTGAGCAGAAAAACATAGTGTGCGGGCATACACATCCAGCCATTGGCCACACGTTTGCATTAAAGTATTTCATTCTCCCCGCATGGCTTTTATCTACCAAATAACTTAACCCAAGTTTAACCAAATTTGGCAACCACCTCAATCTGTCCCCAATTAGCCTTCCCTCTATATTTTTTACCAGGATATTATCAATTGACACACAAGCAGGCATAGAAATTCAAAAGCATTTCATACTTTTCTATGATAAATGAGAGATTGGCTAAGGATTATTAACAAGAATTTATTGGCATGCTAATGTTTTGTCTAAGTAAACGGAAATAAAATTAAAAATATTGGATCTACTGAGGTTACAGACTGGAAAAAACAGTCACCCTAATTAATTTAATCCAATAATTAAAAATGCCTCTCATAGAATTAACATTTAGGAATATGTAACTGGCTTCAATCCCATGCAGAACACATGGCATATTTCAGCATAGAACAATCAGCTGTATATTGTACTTTGTACACCCTGAAGGCATTAAATGAAAGCTATCCAAATAAATGGTTACAATTTCCAGGTTGGCAATCAAGAAGCATTTCCACCGCGCAACCCTGAAGGGAACACTGTACTGTGAAAACCATAATGTCAATTTTAATTATTATGTAAGTAAAGCTGAATGGAAATATGTCCTTTTCTAAAATACAAACCATTTGGTATCAAAACATTACAGTTGTGAGCATCTGAATTGTTCTAGCTAAATATGCCTCATGCTTACTAAGCTCTAGTAATGGAATAATAAAACAGATGCGCGAAAGCGATGGTTTTAGGAAGACAGATTGGACCAGTGTTTTAGTTACGTCGACGACTGCAATGATTACAATATTAAACAGCATTGGGATGCATAATGTGTACTGAATGCCAATGTACATTTGCACATCAAAGTTCAGTTTGTCATTTAGGCCCATAGTAAATGGTTATCGGTTAGAGAACCGGCACCTTCAAAGCCTTTAAATATTAGTGTAATTGCTTTGGAGATATTTTGTTTAAACATATTGAATAATTTTACTGCAGCTTCCACCAAATGGGATGCTTAAAATAATTACGTGGGGAGACTCTAAGCATAGAAAGTTAAGATGGCCGCTCCCATGGCATACACATAAAGTGGGTCTTGAATACATACATCATAGATTGCTTTTTAATTTGTAAAGACCATTTAATATGGTTTTTTAAGCATACCAACTACAATGTAGGATCGGCAGAGGCGTATCTAGGGTATGTAGGCTCATGCTATAGGCGCCATTTGAAAGGGGAGTGCCAGTGAGCGGCTTTCAAACGCCGTCTTTTTTTTTTTTTGATGCGGAGAAGAGAGAGGGGCGCCTCGAGGCCTCTACCTCCGTCTTGATGCTGGCATTTCATGCCGAGAGCCCTAATATGACGTATTACGGCGCTCAGCAGTGAAGCAGCGGGCACCAGCGAGCGGCTTTTAAACGCTGTTTTTTTTTTATGCGGAGGAGAGAGAGGCGCCTAGCAACCGCATCAAAAAAAGACAGCGTTTAAAAGCTGCTTGCTGGTGCCCCCTGCAACAGTGCTGGAAGACAGAAGCCTCCTGCTCCCATCGCTAGACCTCAAGGTGAGAGAACTACAAAGGGGGAGAGGGTAGATAGTGAGTTGGGGGAAGGAGAGTGGTTAGAAAGTGATAAGGGAGGGAGAGGGGGTTAGAAAGTGATAAGGGAGGGAGAGGGGGTAAATATAAGTAAAGATTGTGAATTAATGTGTGGATGCATTGAGTGAATGAGGGTGAGCATGAATTAATATGTGAATGAGTTGTCTGTATGAGGGAGAGCATGAGTTAATATGTGGATGAGTTGTCTGTATGAGGGAGAGCATGAGTAAATGTGTGGATGAATTATCTTAATGAGGAGAGCATGAGTTAATGGTGTGATGAGTTGTCTGAATGAGGGAGAGCCTGAGTTAATGTGTGGATGAGTTGTCTGAATGAGGGAGAGCATGAGTTAATGTGTGGATGAGTTGCCTGAATTAAAGTGTGAATTAGTGAGTGACTGTAAAAGTGTTTGTGTGCATCATAGATATATAATTATGGAAGGGCAAAGTTGGCACTAGCAGGAGGTTTGAGCCTTGGGGACCAAGATGGTACAGGCAGGGTGTATATGGGACCAAGATGGCACAGGCCGGACTGTTTGGGGACAAAGTTGATTTTTGCTGGCCTATTTGAGGACAAAGATGGCAAATCTTATGTGTGTAATATGGGTGCTGGTCAAGTTCTATGTGGGCAGTGTGGACGCCAGGGCTGGCTTTGGAGTGTGCAACCTGTGATCTATGCCTGTAATTTAGGGGTTTTAAATATACCCTTTATGCTGTGTTTTTATGTGAATTCCAATTGATCTATACCTGCAAAGCTGGGTTTTTGTGTTACTCTGTAGATCCATATCTGCTATGCTATGTTTCCATACATTATTTATGTATACCTGCAAATACAGGGTTACTATGTCTTGTTCAGTTGATTAATACCTGCAATGCTGTTTCCATGTATTTGATCTATACCTGCGATGCTACGTTTCATATATTGTTATTGTATACCTGTAAATACAGGATTTGTATGTCTGATTCTGTTTACTTGATATATACCTTCAGTGCTGAGATCACAAGTGAATTTCAATTGATCTGGGTTTGTGTGTTGATCTATACCTGCTATCGGCAGCAGGGTCTAATATTTATATATTTATATATATGGGCAGCAGGTGCTTGCCATAGGCACTATTTTCAGTAGATACGCCTCTGAGGATCGGAAAATGAAAGATTTTTGTACAGAAAGTATACATTATATTGTATAATAAATGTGTTACCATTAACAGAACCAGACAACATTTTCTCATGTACATCTTTATAATGCAAAGCCGCAAGATTATACACACTTGCATTTGAGTAGATCATGAAAATTTCTACTAAAATTTCTACTAAAATATCTACTGTCAATTTTCTGTTGTTAGAACAGGTCACATTGAGCTGCAGCATGACACCATGACCACATGGTAATCCTACCTCTACTAAAGCAGAACTTCTTTGAAGCAATAACTGCATATTACAAGCTAGAAAATGCAGTCTGAGTTTAAAAGTTACGTGGGCCCCTGTTTGCAAAACTGTGTATGCTGGGTGTGGGTCTCCGTAGTACCCCCCTTCCTCTCCCCCTCCCATTTATTTATTGGTTTTTTAAACTTTTTTTTATTATCTATCTTTTTTCTCTCCCATTATCTTTATTTTGAGGACATCTACTATCTTCCTCTTCGCTCGAAGGATATGACATACTGATTAGGCTAGCCCTGGGAATAGATACATATGTTGTTAATGGTGGTGGAGGCTTCTTCTGCTTATCTACACTGTCTCTCAGCTGTGGACTTGCATGTTATGTCCTTCATGTACATCTTTGTAAAACTATAATAAAATCTGACTTACAGAAAAAAATGATTAATGCTTTATTCTGGTGTGTCTTAAACTAGTTTTTGGTCATTGTAATGTGTAAACATTAACTAGTTTCCCAACAATGAAAAATCCTCATTAAAGTACTTTGTAAGCACTTTAATGTGCACACCTGTATGTAAAACAAAATTTGAAGTACTTTGCGCAAGCATGCTGGCGGTCTCATTAGAGGCTCTAGGACTCTTGGGTAAGCCAGTGTTTGAGGTGTCTGGAAGTGAGTATACTACACACACATTGGAAAGCAGGGGAAATGTTCCACCAAAAATTTCTTCTGCAATCCTAGGTGATAGAGGTGATGAGGAAAAGAAGGCAAATGCATCGGGAGAATTCTGGAGAATCCTCCATACATTTGCCAGGAGAGGAAAACAATAATTTAAATGGAACACTCGGTTATCATATGTATTAAAGTGAATAGTGTCTCCTTGATGGTCAGATTTCCTGTCACTTTTTAGAGTCAATGTATATACTGGGTTGTGGTCACCAATGTAAATATGTTTTAACATGATAGTGTCTGATAGATTTTGTGGATTATTTGATTTGATCAAAATTCTTGGGAAAGGATTTAGATATGGAGAGTAAATCAAAAGACAATTTGAAGCGTTCCTCAAGTTGAAAAATAGCTTTTGTCTTTTGCGTTTCTTAAGATATACAATGGTACTGTAAAACTAAAACAGTGATTAAAAACAGTGGTGGCTTCTAAGTTATTCTAAAATTCCAATAGCTCTTTAAAGAATGCTCTGAATGTTAAGTTTATATTTAAAAGAAGCAAATGGAGAAATGTAGAGATGTTCCACTGGGTAATAATGTGGTATATCACTTCCTAAATGCCTAGTATAGATTAGCTTTTGGAAATGCTATTATCTCCACTAACAGAAAGCAGCCTTAGAACAAGCACAATATATTGAGCTGTGTATTGTACAGCAGTAGCATGTGTTATCTTTTTTTAACACTTGCTAAAACAATTTGTGGATGCCCTGTGTTAATGTGGATAATAAGTTATCGGTACTTTATGGTTAACATATTTGCACATCATATTTAACATGACATTATTTTTAACAAATATATATATATATATATACATATACACAGTGCTCACCACTAATATTGGCACCCATGGTAAATATGAGCAAAGAATGCTGTGAAAATGTGTCTATTGTTTAATCCTTTGGTCTTTTATGAAAAAAAAACCACACAGATGTACACTGCTGTCATAGATATTAAATAATTGTAATGCTGTATTAACATGAACTTAAGTGTAACTAAAAAGCCAATATTATAATTACTTAACTGTATTTCAAAAGCGTTTTAAGCAGCAAAGCACATTATGTACATACAGATCTGTATTTACAGAAATATGTTGAGTACACTTTTGTAATTCACATACATAATATGGTAAATTGTAACATCCTACTGGTGTTATAAACATGCAAACTTACAAACAAAGCTAGTTTATAAATAGTTACTTAAAACTATAATATCAAACATTATAGGAATATCAAACCCTGGTGGATCAGGGTTTGAATTAGAGATGAGTAGGCCAACGGCAAGCCAAACATCAACCTCAGACACCGTCGGCCTCCAGAAACAAAGACCATAGTACAGGATCATCTGGATGTGGGGAGTTTCAGCCAGTTTCCGCTCCTAACAAACCAAGTTTAGTCAGGCATGAGGCCTAGCTAATTCCAAAACACAATCAATCAGGTTTAGTAACATCTAATATTACATGTATCACAAAAACACTATGTGATACATGTAAAAGCTCATCAGGACAGGCATTTCACATAAAGGATATCCGTTACAAAAACTTTCTAAAATGCTTCTTCCGATTCTGTAACATTCATAGCTGAAAAAGTAGCAGTGCTGAAGTAAGTAGTCAACACGCAAATATCTGTAGTTTTCCATCCAACGTAGCTGTGGTTAACTAAAGGGAAAGAAAAAAAATTAAAGAGAATGGTTATTTTTATTTGAAAACAATGGTATTTCTTTCATGCTTTTATTGTGAGATAAAAGTTATGTTAATGGGAACTACTTTAATTGTTTTCCATTAAATCTGGAGACAGCAATAAAACATATGCTAACCATGTGGGAGAAGGAATGTCAGGATAATATAATTACATAATAAATATAAGGACACTTAAATAATAATTAGGCAGAAGCAACATTTCATTCTAAATACATAGACATTAATATGTAGTTTGCCCCCCCTTTGCAGCTATAACAACGTCCACTTTTCTGAGATGGCTTTCCACAAGATTTTGAAGAGTTTCTGTGGGATTTTTGCCCATTCACTCAGTAGAGCATTTGTGAGCTCAGGCAGTGATGTTGGACGAGAAGACCTGGCTCTCAATCTCTGTTCCAGTTCACGCAAAAGGTGTTTGATTGGGTTGAGGCCAGTCTAAGTCCAAACTAATTCCAACCATGTCTTTATGGACCTTGCTTTGTGCACTGGGGCATAGTCATGCTTAAAAGGAAAAGGGCCTTCCCCAAACTGTAAGCACAAAGTTGGAAGCATAGTATTGTCCCAAATTCCTTGGCGTACAAAAGGGGACATGATCTCATAGTCAGTTGCATTTTACTAGTTTTTTAATAAATTATTAGTCCTAGCAAAAGGTGCCCTATGTCTCAGTAAAGTACTTCAGCAAGAAACATCTCTTCTTTGGTGAGATCAGTGCTATAACCAATGTGACAAGAGCTCCTAAATTATGTCCTTAGTCTGTAACCAGGGGGGCAGTTCACTGTACTAGCCACTGCCCTGTCTAGATGCAACTGAGGGCCAGCTATAGATATTCCTCCAAACAGTCCCATCCTGCATGATCAAGACTGTGTCTGTGCCTCCTCTGATGAAGACCTTTCTCACTACTCCCTCATATTTATGCATGCAAGTAACAGTAAGTACTAGGATATGAGAATGTGCCATATAGCCCACAAATGAACCACAGGTGGCTACTAAAGATGTCTGTGACATGCTTCACAGATAATTACACTGCAGTGAAATATAGACAAGATGTTGGTTTCAATAACTGGCTGCCCCCACGTGGAGCCTGGAGCACAGATGCATCAGTAAGTTGGGGGGGCATATAGGGGGGTATAAAGCATATCAAGGGGGCAGATTGGCAAATAGGGGGGTATAAGGCAAATCTGGGGCAGAGTGGCATATAGGGGTATAAGGCATATCAGGGGACAAAGTGGTATATAGGGGGGTATAAGGCATATCTGTGCGAGAGTAGCAAGCCGTGGGGAAGATGTGCATAACTGGGGCAGGTTGGCAAATAAAAGGAAATAAAACCAAAAATGCATTTTCCCAATCATAGTTTTATTAAATATGAAATAATAGTTTACATGTGAATTAATATTTACTAGTAAAACCTTTTTCCTATAGGGTCATCTTATATTCAGTCTTTCTTTTTTTTCTAAATTAATATTAAAATTTTGGGGGGTCGTCTTATAATCGAGCAAATACGATATATATGAAACTTTCTGAAAATCTAACTGGATACTATATTATAGATAAACATGTTATTATTAAATACATACTTATTTCTGTATGAAATACAAATTAATACGACTTTCTATATAGTCAGCAAAGAATAATCAGCTAACATACCAATAAAACATAAATTCACCAATAATTATTTCTTAAGACATTTTGCTCCAAACTCTGTTGTACTACATCAGTTTTGACTCAACAATTACTGTATTTTTAGAACTCAAAGACATTTCACAGCTTCCCATGGTCAAGAAGCCATAATTAAGGCTGTCCAGGATCCAATAATTTCTAAGGATGTCTACTTTCCCTACTCAGGGTAGGAAACTGTTAAGATGGAAGGCAAAGGTATCTATTCACTAAATGGAGAGTTGACAGGAGAGTGGGCAAGAGAGTTGTGATTTCAATTCTGAGGTTCTGCTGCAGTAAGAGCTTAATTGGCCCTGTATCATGTATGATTAAATCAATGAAATTACCCAGTCTTCTAACAAATCAGATTATATCACACTCAGTCTCTGACTGAAGGCTGACAGAAAATCCATTGGGTAAAAGCATTGTTTTCCTACGGATTTGTCGGTAATATTTGGCAGAAATTGATAATATCCAGATATTATTTCCAATGCAAAGTGCTAATATATATAAAAAATTAACCCCTTAATGACAATGGGTGGTCCCTAATATGCATAATAATGTAATTAATTAAAATTTTAATGTTGATAAATTGAGTCTCTTCAGTTTTTACTGATGGGTTTTACACTGGTTGCCCCCTTGTGGCTGAAAGTTGCATAGTGCATACCATGTTCAAATTGGAACTTATTCTATTACTAATATCTATAATATATGGAGGGGGGATTATAAGATTTAAATGTAAACAGTAGCTTCCAGAAACCAGTTTACTAAAATGAATGCATCGTATATCATGAAATACAACGTTCCATAATAACCATGTAAAATTTTCCTCTAATCTAATTAAGTTTTTTTTTAAAGTGAGAAACGTGAAACTGTCTATTAAAGTAAATCTTAAAATGCATGTTTATACAAATTATGAACTATATAAAATGGTCCAGTCAGAAGAATGCCAATCTTGTTTTCTGTTATAAGAGAGCTTCTGAAAATGTGCACCATTATTTGTGCATTATTACCATTCCTAGCTATAATACTCTGATGTAGTGTTTCCCATTTGTTCTATTCGGAGGACAGTACATCATTTTATTTCTGTGAGAAGAATAAGCTTGGACCGTACTAAATCAACAATTTACAGTCAGTTCAAGTGAATAAACTGAACTGTTGATGCCAATATCTGACCATTACTGTCATATAGGAATTATATCTCCGACATACCTTTATTAAATTCCCATTGTTTAGATCTGTCACTGACTCAGCCTGTGACTTGATTGGTGGATAGTGGATAGAACTGACTCACTGTAGATTGTAAGCTTGTGAGCTGGGCCCTCTTTACCTAATGTTGGTTTGTCTTGGTCTGTCAATTATTTTGTCATACTTTTTGAATGTATATATTGTAAGAAGTGCTGTGTTAATTTTTGGCGCTATATAAATAAAAGATAATAACAATAATAACAAGAATAAAAATAATAGTAACATACACCACAATAAACCCCGCAGCAACTTGATCGGGACTTAACTGAATAAGTTGGCACCTAAGCTTTTTGTGAGTAAAGATTTTGCTCTTTGAGTTGAGTTAGTTGTGTGTGGTCAGGTGGTTTCTATGTTAACTGAATGCTTCGTGAATTTCCCTGTTTCCTATATATCACTTAAATGATTCATATGAAAAATAAAATGATTCTCTGTGAAACCAGGAAAACAGACAGGGAATTAGATACATTTGTTATAAGAAAACATAAATCAAATGCACCTTTTTTCAAAGCATATTAGCAAAAAAATTGCTGTTTAAATTGTTTTCTTTGAGGGTTAAAGAGGAACGCTCATCAATTTTGTTCATTACTAATATTAAGTTAAGTGAGCATTAAAGGCATTGTTTGAGGATGCACTGTCTTTCTCTAGTAAAATTGGCTTAGAATGAAGACATATAGAAATTATATGCAACTGCCTACAACCATTATGTTAGGTTCACTATTATTTTAAAAAAGAAAATAACACCACAATGTTTCAATGTAATACCAGTTATAAACATATGAGTGGAAGGTTCACTTAATTAATAGTTTGTTTTTTAATTGCATGCACAACAAAGAAATTAGGGGAAATGACATGGCATTATCACCATATCTATTTGTACTTCAAAGTAGAAAAAATAAACATATCATTTATTTTGGAAGCAACCAATTTTACATGTATCAACTGTAAGCAGACACTTCCTCCTTTTACCACTAGTAACCGGCAAACATTTTATTTTCGGTTAGGATAGTGGTTTCATGTTCAAAATTTTAATATAATAAAATTATGTAAATAATGTATGTTGTATTTTATGGGAGAAGGTTGAATGCATCGCACAATATCCTTTTTCTGGCACTGAAGAGGTTCAGTCTTCCAAAATGAAAAAAACAAGCAAACAAACAAACATTTACCCGACACAGAAGTTGTCAATCACTGGCAGTAAATTACTTCCAATGAAGTTAATGGGAGTATGTTTCTGTCACTAATTGGCAGCTTAAACAGCCAATCAGTGACAGGAAAGTATTCTCATTGAAATCAGTGAGAAGAACCCTGGATGCAGTGTCCAGCAGAGTTAGAGTTGGAGCTAACTGGAGGCGATTGCATCATGTTTTATAAGTTTTGGAAACACCTATGAGACTTAACTGATGCTTCAATCAAAATGTTTCAGGAGGCCTACTTCCCCACCTTTGAACAGGAAAGGTAAGGGTCTGCATACCATTTTCAGGAAAGCCTAACATCACCATAAAAGGAGAGGATGAGAGGTGAATGGCATAGTTAAAACAGAGAATGCATACAAACATTAAAAAATAACTCAAAAGCAAAGAAAGGAATGTCCAGTTATGACGGTGAACTACAATCATATGTATATTTAATATTTCACATATTGTAAAAAAAAAAATAAAAAAAAAAATGGACTCCCCTTTGGCATTTTAGTAATTAAATATTTATTAAATGTAATAAAGAAACAGATTATTTCTGTTTGCACAGTAAATCATTAGATTTAAATACCACCATTAAGCGATATAATAGGAACTGACAAATATCAGAGGAATCTGCAATAAGTTGCCTGTACAATTTTTAGGGGTCAAATGTTATGCTGTGTTGCTTAATCTGTCAGTTTCCATCCATGGAATGTGTTATCGAAGCCATATGTTCCCGATATGTTCATTTTGCTACTGAAAAAGATACGTAAAGATAGGCACCTTTCCTCTTGAGACAGAAGTAAAGTATGAGATTTCCATACATGCAACATCTTGTCTAGGTTTAATCTGAAGTTATCAAATGACTATGTGTTGAAATAGTTCATGTTTAATGTAACTCCAGAAAAAACATACATGAATTGGATTACTGAGTTATACAAGAGCTGTGACTGCTAAAATATATACAACTGTAAAATTATCAATTTTATACTTATTGTAGTGTTAAAATAATACACAAAAGGTATGGTGCGTCATTTGTGTTATAAAGGTCAGTTGTATTTATATTTTAGTTCATTGTAAGATGCTTTAATAATGTATATTTTTATTAATTCTGATTAACTCTGATTTCAGAACGTTCTGTTGGAATAACACATTTCTGAGATTCAACTTCACCAAACTGTAGTGATAAAAGCATCTTCAGTAGTGCTATCCTGAAATGCTATTGAATGGATCTTCCACATTGACATTTATATTTTGGTTTTCTCCCAGAAATATATTCTTCGCATCAAACTAATGGGTATTGCTCTGACATTTCTGCCTTCCCACTTGAAAACTCACCAGGAAATGCTCAACATATGCATTGTCTTCTTCATCTGTCATCCCATTTGTTTGGAACCCCATGCACTGAACTATAGCCACTAAATAACTACCTTCCTTGACAGACCCAGCAAAAGCATATTGCCCTAAGTCAGGAAGACTGTATATACCAGTAGCTCTTGTCTCTTATCCAGGGGTAAAATGTAACCCCCAGGTGCTACGGGGATCCCAAAGGCTTCTTGGTGAACACAAGGATGCTTTCATTGTGGCAATAATGACATCTGCTGCTAATGAATTTGGAATCATGTCTGATAAACTGACACTTAGGGCTTATTAGCTCTATATCAAAATTAGAAAAATCTAACATTTGGCTTGCCAAATGGCAAAAGAGTTTGGCTATCATGCGACCTATTTTCTTGGCCTTCTACTGGCCGATAAATCTCAAAAGAAACTCTCCATCTGATTTAACCTATATATAAATAGTACTGTGCAAACATTTTAGGCAAGTGTGAAAAAAATGCTGTAAAGTAAGAATGCTTTAAAAAATAGACATGTTAATAGCTTATTTTTATCACTTAACAAAACCCAAAAGTGACAGAACAGAACAGAAGAAAAATCTGAATCAAATCAATATTTGGTGTGATTACCCTTTGCCTTCAAAACAGCATCAATTCTTCAAGTTATTCTAATTATTTAATGATGTTATCTCTATGTAGTTATATTACTACCTTCTAATGCCTAGCTGCATATCAGTAGTTTATTTCTTTCTGGTATGTTTATTAAACATAATAAAAGTCTACATTTTGTGTATTTGGGGACATGGTCCAGACAGTATATATATATATATATATATATATATATATATATATATATATATATGTGTGTGTGTGTGTAAAGGTATCACATCGTGTCTAAATTCTGATGTGTACAGTAGGACTAAGTAAAGCATATGGACCTGATAAGGCTAATTAAGTCCATAGCTGTCCAGCACTTGCATGGTAACACTATTCCACATAAACTCATTTGGTGCATTTGTACCAAAACACCATGGGCAATTACTGTCCAAGACAGCCCAGGAATAATCATTTAGTAATCAGAACATTATGCACATTTTGCATGGACAACGTCCTGAGACTAGATCTCCTTCACTTTTTTCATAAAATATTATTGTTTTTCTGATTAAAATGAGGTGTTAGTAATAAAAAGTTATTCCATTACATCAAAACCCACTTACAGACCATCAGATATCATTAGTGCCAGACCTTGTGGGCCCTGCAGATGCCTACATTACAAGCCTGGACAAATGGTCAAAATTGCAACATTATCACATTAGCCAATTTGTATAAATCTATGTGTTTTACCTTACTTTGCTCGCACCCTAAACACTTAAAAGCTAACATTGTTAGATAACTATTTTTGCATAACAAAAACTTCTCAGCGAGATATATGTTTCTCTGTCGGGGGAACATGAAAAATAACTCCTTGCCATAGATAAGCCTTTGTCTATTTATACACTATATTCATGTATAAAACCCTAATGGGATACAAGCTTTAATATGTAAAATCTCTGTGTGATGAAATCATGTCCGGTACTTGTGAAGGAATGTGTGGGTTATATGCGGTCACCTAAGAATAATATTCTTCTGTAGCAGTGAGACATAACTCTAGGTATCACTTTGTTCATATGAGCCAGTGCCCACACACTAATACAGTGTTTCTTTATTCTTAAGCACTAGTGTCACCTAGAACTGCCAGTGTATATTTCACAGACCATCCAACAGCTTGTATACATATGTCTGTTTTAACAAGATCATGTATTAAGATGTATAGTTTTGTGTTTTTTTTATTGGTTCAGACTAAACAGAGATGGCCAGCTAACCCGCGCTCAAGGTTAAATATATTTAAGAAAACAAACTGAAGAGTAATACATTGTTCTTTTGTTTAAATTTTCAAATACAATTAATTTCTATTAGCTGTATTATTTTACATATTTTTGCAATATTATACAGTATTATCACAATTTCTAGACGGTAAGCCTGTTTAAGCAGGGCCCTCTTTCCTTGTTTCTGTAAATTCAAATTGTTATACACTATTTGCAGGGGCGTACCTAAAGTATTCGAGACCAGGGACGGATGCTGTATGTGGCACCCCCACACACTAAAATGTAAAGACATCCATAAAAAAATTATTGTTGGCAAGAATATTTATTTAACAAACTGTATGCCAACGCGGGGTCGGCC
>VKOC01020183.1:0-75364 GCA_009364415.1 Spea multiplicata | reverse complement strand
CATGACTGGTAAAACTTTTTCCTATAGGGTAGTCTTACATTCAGGGTTTTCCCTTTTCTCCTAAATTAATATTACAATTTTGGGGGGTCGTCTTATAATCAGGGTCATCTTATAATTGAGCAAATACGATAATTCACTTATGCCAATACGGACGTGACAATGAGACAATATCTATGTTGCTTTTTGATTCTTCGCGTCTAGAAAAGGCTACCTCATTTTGTTTAGGCTTGCTTTTTTTTTTAGACACGGCTTTTGAACACAATATTTTTTTTACCTATCAGTATAATTGCTTTTGAGATACTTGGTTGAGTAAGGGGCTAATTCACCTTATGGAAGTTCTGATCTGTGACACAAAGAGGCACAACCAGCATATCAATTCATTTCTTGCCTTTATGCTATCTCACCCACCACATTTCAAAAAGCTGTCACCAAGAAAAAACATTAAAGACTGAAAGAAGAATCATTATATCCTGTGAACAGAACGTTAATATGACAGCTCCAGTGGTCTACGTATAATATAGCGTATATGTATAATGCACATATATTTCTTCTTTTATTCCGTAAACAACATTACATGGTTTGATCTTGTGTACTGAACTGTAAAATGGAATATCTGTGAAAATGGCATTAAGTATCTTGAAATATATGTCAAATATGTGTTGGTGAATTAGCTAAAATATGCCATAACTTTAATGGGAAAACAACTAAAGCCTGAAAATATTAGGAAAATTGTATCTTTCAAACGGCCCTTTATACTAAGAACAGAATTTGGTTAAACACGTTCATAAAAAAATTAGAGGGATGCCTCGGAAAATAAATCAGTTAAATGTTTCATCTATTGGTCTTAAATTGAGTTGTTTTTTTTTTAAATACGTAACTCGAATCTAAAAATTAATAGCAAGATTTTCTGAATGTTATTGGTAATTATTTGCAAAAAAGAAAATTCTGAAACTGGCACAGAATTATTAATAATGAAAATAATTTAGCAAACATTCTACATACTACAGTAACAAGAAGCAGGGAGGGGCAGATCCAAGGTTTGGGGGCTGGAAGTGGGTGGGGAAAAGGGGCGTGGTCATCCGCCTGCCTTACCTAAAAGAGCCGCCTCGCGGAGCTCAGGTTCTGCAATGGAAGTCTGTGCCTAGGATCTTCCCAGATGTCCCATATATCAAAATAGGTGGACAGAGCCCAAAAATCAGGACTGTCCCATGAAAACCAGGAATGTTAGGAGTTACGCAGTAGTTGGATGAGTCCTGAGCATTTTGAATGGACAATGTTTCTTCTTTATGCAAGAAGTACAGTTTTTTTTCCTTGAGTCAATATTGTTCAAGTAGTAGGTTCTGACATTACTTGTCTTGCTTTTGCTTTATCCTCTGTACATTTCAATAAAATATGTTTTTGATGTCACTGCTTCAACAGTTTCCTTGCCAAATAAATGCAGCTCTTTATCATTTGAGATAGTAATACACCTACAAGTAGTTATAAAACCGGCATATTCAATTGTGGTTTTGCAGGACTTTTAGTCTCATAATATTGCAGTTGATAAAAAATAAAAATCAATATGGCCAGACATAAAATGAAATGCAGGTTTTCTTCGGCTGTAATAACTGTAGATGTTGTGTACTAGCATCTAACAGATGTGACCAGAACAGGATATGTGTGTTAGTATTGATTTTCTCATGTATACTTTTTTGTTTTGATTGCTTTAATAATGTTAACAGTAGAAGTGTCAGCTCTTGTTATCAGAATTTCACTATATGCCGTTTTTTTTGGACCTAAAAACTTGGTTATGACCAACATGGTTCAGAGTCTTAAAGGAGAAGTGCACGTGATTGTTTAAAAAACTGTGATGTTAATGCTAAATTATATGTCTAGGGAGGAAGATGCTGAATTCAAGCACATTCATCTTGAGTCTCATTTTCTTCTTTCTTACATTGATTGACTGTTTCACTTTGTTAAATGGAGGCATGTTCTCTATGTTAGATGCTCCCAGAAACAAACAAACCCTCTTCTTCTGATCTCTGGGATTAAATTGGCAGGTTTATAGCAAGAATATGTGGAGTATCGACTCGAGCAAGGGTAATCCTTAATATTTCCCATCTGGGTAGTCATAACCGCAGGCACTTTGAAAATTAGGAACAGAGGTCTGAATGTGGATTCAGAGGTCTAGTATAGTCCATACCTCGATGGGTCAGAGCTGTTTTGGGGACCTACACAATATATAGATAGATAGATAGATAGATAGATAGATAGATAGATAGATAGATAGATAGATAAAATTTTTTGCTAAATGTGTTTTTAGTGTATTTTTATAGAGTATGGATTTTTAGAGTATTTTATTTTGTGCTGAAATGCATATATCATCAAAAATAGACATAAAACATGCTCTTTCACATGGCTAATGTACTCAATGGATGTCAGAGTAAAAGCCATTTGTTTTTAAAAGCATTCAATCTAGAAATCTATTTTACTTAATAAAAGGAACAGGATAAATGACGTTTAAAAATCAGAATTGTACTTAATATGAAAATACGGATATCATCCAAAATAGGATAATATTGAAGTAAATATAGTGACATAGATAGATATAGTGACATAGATAGACATAGTGACAAGATAATAAAAATACATTTAGCAGATTATGTAACGGAAAAGCAAAATCTACATTTTTAAATTAAAATTTCAAAAAGCATTTCTCATTTGACATAGGACCATAAAACACGTTTTTATTTTTATGTTGTTTCTTAGGATCCTGTTGAGGGCAGAAAAAAAAAAAAAGTTTGGTGCATCTCATTGAACTGCTAACAAACTTTTAGTTTAAAAAGCACTGTTTTCCCCTACAAATTTACAGAAAAAAGGGGTCAAGGAAAAATAGATCTAACTGAATATACAAATGTAAATCAAATAATTATTTAAGTTACTACGGAATAAAATTGCATATCAATATATCTCGAAATTTAATGAGAAAGCTTCTTTCTGAAAGTTAATCCACGACAATTTATATTGCCATACCTACGATCTTCCCAGGGCAGAGCTTGCCAGACGTGTGGATGGAGCTAGCCCTGCATTGATGGGGCTAACCAACCATGAGGGGGCAGCTCATCCTGTGTGGGTAGAGCTTCACCCAAAATGTTCCCAGGTAAAACCCAAAATAATGGGCCCAGAGAAGATAGGGTCGCAATACATTTATAATAATTTTGAGTGGGCAAGCCTCTTTAGAGTGAGATGTAGAGTTCAAGATACCATAATATCTTTTATATAATTGCACAGAAGTTAAAATGGTAGTTATCAAAATCCTTTTTGACAGGGCTATGCTTAGATAATGTTTCATAGCTTTAAGGTCATTGTAAGCACCAACTCAAAATCCAAATCCATGACTTGGAAGGAATTTCTTAACCACATCTATCCGTTTTTTGTTTTATGTTGTGAAACGAACGTTATTGTACGTAAAAGTTCTCTTAACCTTCAAAAATGACAAGCTCATTACTAGGATAGATGATTGATACATAAATTATTTCTTTCATTAAAGACATGGAACATCCTAATCAACAAATTACTCATTATCTGTTTCTCCTTTAGTTCCAATCAACACATTTTTCTTTGCAAAAATTCATTAATTTAGAATGTACGTAAATGTGAATACGGGGAGTTTAAAATCATTGCTTACCCATATGACACTTAAATAGTTAATGATCGTCTGATTCTTTGATACTGGAATAACAGGAACAATGAAAACAAGTTACATCTCACACACAATGAACATGTAATAAATTCATGATTTCTTTTCAGACATAATGTTGACCAGTAAGTGTTGTGCCAAGTGAGAAAATACAGTCTGTCTGTAAAAAAAACATTGATTTTCTATTTTTATGCAGCCTCTAGTTCCTTCTATTATGGTTACTTTATTGGCCAGTTTAGAACATAGTATTGTTTTGATGGTAACATTAGTATGACCTAAGTATTACATTCTACCAGCCAATCTGCTCCTTACATGGAGAGCATATTAGTTTGAACTATTTCAATATGAATTTGAATATGAATTTATATTTAATTATTTATGAGACGTCTATTTAATTAAAAAAACGAGTGGTTTAGCATGCAAATTTACATTTTGTAAATTTCATGTGAGGGCACCCAAGGCTATGGGATTTCAATGAGAACTTGCATGTCCTCTTCTGAAACATGATAACCCCCCCAATACATTCATAAATAAAAAGCAGGACATCTATTAACATCTCAGTGGAGCAAAAGCATAAATGTGGGGTTGTGTATTGCACTATATACCCCCATCAATATACCCTACTTTGAAAGATGGAGGAGGTTAAAATACTAAATAAATACCTTATGAATTGAAATACCTTAAATTGGTCACTTGCAATAATATACAGAAAGGGGAGCGCACAAAAGACATACACATACAAATTTCTGGGTTGTTGTTAGAATAATAATGACAAATAAATACATTTGCAGGTTCTGACAAAACCTTAGGTTTCACAAGTCCCACCTGCCACACAGGCGCCTCATTAATGGTGCCTAGAGAAGACTTTAAATTGCTTGAGAGTCTTATTTGGGTAAGAATGCAGTGCAGTCCCACTGATTCAGCTCCTTGGTAAGCAATATAGCCATGAAAATTAAATATGACTTGCTAACCTTGACATGCCGTCAGACAACAATGTAAAATATCTTTGTGAGTGCTGAAGCAAAGTAGCTTTAGTGAATTTTCACATTGGACTGTTGTCCAAGTTGTACGAGTTTGCTACTGCTTCTTGTTCTCCATTTCTTCTTTTTTTCTGTCCTCTCTGGTGGTTCGATTGCGAGGCACAAAACTCTCCCAACCACCAATTGGATCCATGAAGACTCCTTCACTTGTGAGGCATACGTCTACACTGCTTCTCAGTAGAGATGTCTGCACACAGAGGAATTCATTATTTAAAGGTTTTCATGTAGCTTTCCATGTCGTTGCAATGGCCCTTAAGGACTATGAAATCATTAAAAATGATGTTCTGTGCAAATTATACACTCGCAGTAGTGTTCTTAATGAGAAACTGTTTAATTGCTTAAGAATGTTCAAAAGTAGTGAAATCTTCAGAAGTGACACTTGATTTTTTTTGCCTGTTTCATTTTAAATCTTGCGTCTTGATTTTTATTATAAATGTATGGATTAAGGATATCAAGTATTTATGCATCAGAATTAATGGCAGTTTTTATATTAATAATGACAGAATGCTTTGCATTCAGCTGTTGTGTGATTTTTCATAGACTTGATTATAAAAATACTGCATATAACCATTTGTAATATGTTTTTTTTTTTGTTTGGCACGGAGCGTTAAGATCAGTAAGAATATTTTGCTATATAAACCATGCATTTAGAAATGTGAATAAGTAAATTTCATATTCGAGCTCATACTCAAAAGGGACTTGATACAATAGTAATAACATAATATATATTGCAAATGTGTGATTACTTTCCCTCAAATGAAACTATTGAACACGCCACCTAATATTATATCATATGACGTATCTAGAACATGAAAACAAGCGATGAGAATGATACAATCACATTATATCTGTCGCTATACATTTATCACAACCAGTTAGGCTTGATTCCGAATGCGTTTCTTTTAAGAAAATAATTTCATACGGAGCACACAATTTAGTTACCAACGCTGATAGAATTTACTGGCTGCAGATTAATACATAATGACTGTGTGCTTTAAAAAAATGGCATGAATTACGTTTGCTAGATTCCGATAACTACAAAAAATGCTTCGGTATCTAAAATAAGGCAAAAAAACCATTGACAGCTCATATTGTGAAGGACTTGCAATTTTATCTTAATCATGTTGTCCTCTTTTATCATTTTCATCATCATCATCATCCATAGTAGGGAGTATAGTATTTCTTCCAGAAGGTAAGACGAAGAAGTTACTTTATTCTGCAGTATTTATAAAATGAATGACTTGAGGAATTAGTGCTTGGATGGATTAATAGTGTTCTCCAGCACACACATTGAAAAGGCCGCTAGGGTTAAATTCATTTGAAAATACACACGAATGAGATTATCCCCAGAGTGCATTCAGATTGCCTTTCTTTATGCTTACAGTGTTTATATAATTTGTCTTTGTACAATTCTAGTAATCTAATAGTTAATCTTTTTTTTTTATTTAATTTTACTAGCTGTGCCTTCACTAAAGATTATTCATCTAACGAAAAGGAAGATTTTATTTCTGGAAATAAATTGATGCTTTCACCCAAATCATCAAAATATAGACAGGATGTAGTATAAAGCTTTGTGATTTCATATCGTTCCCCCCCCCAACGGAGGTCATGGTGTGCAGCTATGAAACACCATAAGAAATGCGCAGCCATAATGAATCTCACTGAGCATTCATGAGATCAAGGAATCACAGCAGACCTTTGACCATGGACTCAAGCATGCTTCTGATGAAATGGAATATGGATAACGCAGCACAGATAATAAAAACTATCTTAAAACTATGATAAATCCTCATATGACTTGGTTGGTTTCTTTCAACAAAAAGCAACCTAAGAATTATGCCTCTGGACTTAAAAACAAATTCTATTCCTGTACTTGGCAGGCTTCAGAAGCACACAGCCATAAAAATATTTTTCGAGTGTGCCGAATGTTATATGTAAAACATATAGTCCTATTTCTTATGTGCAAGGGATTACATTTAGGATTGGCACTGGATCCTTTATGAATCCAAATATCCAAACCCACAGAGGCTACCTCACAGTAATATTAGCCTGGTTGAGTCCCCCACACCACATAAGGTTTTTATTGCTCTCCTCATGGGTGACGGCCACCAGTGACATGAATGTGTTTTATTTTAAAAATAAGTTGAAGGCCTTCAGAGCTGCTAAGGTGAAAACTCAAAGTATCCATCAGACTGCAATGCTCATATTTTGAATAGGTTTATCCCTACGTTCACTCCATGTATCTGTGCGTAATGTACAAATACATGTGCAGAAGTCAATAACCAAACGCATACTCAGTTTTCTTCACTGATCCCTAAAAAAAGCCTCATTAACTGTTGATGACAAATAATTAATACGGTCCAGTCATAAATGTTAACTTTGGTAGCAAATATATCTGATCTGATAAATCAGGGATTCACATGCCTTGTTGAGTTATTTTTCTTGTTGGTCCTCAGTCCTAAAATTGCATTTTTTGTTCCTTATAACCCGAGACTGGAAAGTAACTGTGAATTAAAACAGCACATTTGCTTTAAATGGAAAAAAAACCATAGTGAAATCACTTAAATGGAACATAAACATTTTTACAACCTTTCCCATCAGTTGTTCAGAGCACTGTATTATTAGGATACTTTGAATACCCAAACTTACTGGCAGCTCATTGCCATTCCTACTGAAGCAGGAGTGCAAATAAATATGGTCCTTGGTTACGTGACTGATCGTGCCGATCCAGGTGTTGACAATGCAGCATCCATGCACGTATACTTGTGTTCTTCATGTCACTGTGAAAGCAGTCATCTCTATTATTCTCTTCCTTTATTCAACTGAAGGGTGTTGCCTGCAGGGGGGTCAGATTGTGTTGAATATGAATTACTACTCATTAGTGAGTAATTCCAATAGAATCTGTGTGATAAACAATGTAATGGTTAACATTCAATGAGTCTTTAGGTTGAGGAGTTTAAAAGTACGTGTATAACAGTTTACTCACTGAGATGACCATTCACTACCAACATTACCCTTCTTGCTGGAGAAGGTGACTGGTGTCCCCACTTTATAATGCATATTTAACTTGAGATGTTTCATCGAACCTTAGCTCATAGTTTAGTGAGGAAACCATTGTGGTATTATAGAATATAAAGACTTTGGTAGCTTCAGGGGGGCATCGATAGGATAATTACTCCTGTTCCAAGTGGTCAGGAACGTGCATCCTCAGCTAAAGCTGTCAAACTGATCTGTTCAATGTAAACAAATGAACGTCTGTAAGTCACATACATGCCAGACAATACAGTATGGCTGAGCTACACAATCACAGTCTTGTTAGAAACTTTCTGAAAGCATCAAGTCACAGTAATGACATTTTGCCTGATATGATATGTCAAGCATAACAGATGCAGTAAATTTTTGTCAAGCTAATGCATTTGTTTGTAAAGCTAATAAGATATTACAGGACTTTGAGAACTACTTCATTATCTATGTAGTATACTTCAAGTCAAACATATTGCAGATATATTTTTATGTGCCCCATACCTAGTATAATGAAAACATAACAGCTCAGATTTAACCGTTAAACATTCCGTATACATTTGTTTATTTCTTTCATATTTTATGATTTCTTTTCATGATTTTCATATAGCTAAGCAATACATTGTATATGGTGTCTATACTATGTGTTGTGTTAGCATCAAAATTGTTTATATCAAAAATGGTGCATGTGCATTTAAACATGTGGGACTTTAACTTGAGATAAGGTAGAGTTTTGCGTATAGGCTCTGTTAATTTTTTTGAAGTATTCATTAGTATATGAGTTGATTGCAAGATGCAAGTGTCTGTCAGTCCAGATCATGGAAGTTGCCCTCCAAATGCAGCAAAATCCTGAATTCAAGTAAAGTTTCAAAAATAATGCAAAAATAAAAAAAGGGCTATTACTGAAAAGATCCACCATTGATATTATTACTTGTGATTTATTGGTGTACATGGAAATTCACAATGGGAGCAAGATAGTGGGTATGGCAGAAAATATGGTTGTGTCAGGGGCAACTAGCAAAACACAAATTTCAAAAGGCAGAGACAAAATAAAGGTGTAAGAAGCATATTCAAATGAAACGAATGATAAACATGTATTTGGCAATTTATAATTATATTAATTTGGGTAAAAACTGCTAAATATGTGACTATTAGCATGAATATTGGTTTCTATGATAACTGCTTCACATTTAGCTTTTTGACACAGAATTGGAAACATAGCCTTTTGCTGCGACTAAAGTTGTGTTATAAATGAAATTGTATTGTTCCTTGTGTTCACAAAAATTGGGTGCAGCTGCATTTTTCAGATTGGCAGTAATTTTACTCAGGAATTTATCAAAGCTAACCATGTGCATAATGCTATCCTAAGGAATTAGGAATGAAAACAGTTGATCCTTTTCTCAGGTCATTATCTTTTAATACATGGGTATGTCTAGACCCTGATCTGTAAAGGGTTACTGAGCACATAGTTGGGAAACATTAGATTAGACTAGTAACATAGAAACATAGACTGCAGAAAAGAACCATTCAGCCCACCAAGTCTGTCCATTTTTAAGATATAAGGGGTTTAAACCCCCAGAAGTCCTTTGTCAGATCTATAGTAAGGATAGTTGTCGTCCATGGACTAGGGGTATGGGGGCCAGCCTCCTCCCTACAAACTCTGGGCCCTGAAATTGGAAGGGTTTCTGTTTTTGGGGAGGTGGGTACAATGGATGCTTTAGGACTACTTCTTCCCCCTGGTATGGGGTGCCATATTTCCCCAATTACTAGAGACCTTTATGGCCACTATTTGCTGGTTTCAGCCAGGAGTCAGGGAACTGTCACAGACTACAGCAGCAACCCCCATACTGGGCTTAGGAGGAGCTGAGCACAAATATTGAGAAGTATGTAAAGGAGGGTGTGATTGAGGACTATGTGTGTTTTGCTGTGACTATTGAATCTAAACTACTGCCTTGTACCGATGTGTTTTTTCCATTAACCTCAGTTCCTGGTTTTACCCTCAGGCATCTAGTTTTGGCTGATGTTTCTTAAGGGGAAGACATTAGTGGCCGATAACAAGTAAGAGGTTCAGTGGTCAGAGTTGTGGAGGAAGCTGACTTTAGTTGATAAAACCTCTCAGGTTACTGTGATCTGTTACAAAAGCTTTATGTTTATTCCACGCCTGTTTAAATTCCCTCACTATATCAGCCTTTTCCACCTATGCTGGAAGACTGTTCAATTTATCTCCTACCCTATCAGTAAAGTAGAACTTCCTTACATTATCTATACCTCTGACCCTCTAGTTTTAGACCATGGCCCCTTGTTCTAACACTGTTCCTCTTTTCAAATAAGCCCCTAAGTCCCTCTCTTCTGTTATCAATGACAGAACAGTACCCCCTATATTCTGCTTTGGGATTTTTACGTTCCAAGTGCATTATTTTACATTGATCTACATTAAACTGCAACTGCCACACTCTTGACCATTCCCTAATAGGAATATTAACCCTAGAACATCATAGGTAATTACCAAGTAGCCAATTACACATACTGTATGTCTTTTCAATTTTATTTAAATGTAATTGCATAAAGCTGGCATTTAGATTTCGTTCATTTGGTTTAATAAACTGAGAAAACCACAAAACTCAATTTAATCTAACAAGTATAATTTAAATGTACAAATTCTATGTATTTTTGCAGCACTCCATTAGGTCACACAAAATGTATACTTACAAACACAACATTTTATACCATTTATACTCTATTGATAACAACTCCCACTTACACTACACACTAAAGCAATTAAAGATGTTTTTAAAATCTGCTTCATGGTCTATTTACAGTTAATTTAGAAATAGGAACATAAAAGAACTTAGAACTTTTATATATTTATCTGCCCAAAGTATTTTTTTCTTGTGACACACGTCTTTAATCACTGATTGTTGCGCACAAATGTAGCCATTATGGGCTAAAATTAAATTATGTATTCCTTGAAAATGCAATCATGCAAACTTGTACACACCTCCTACCAGCACTGTCAAAGACAGAATCAATCCATCATCTACTCCCTTATTCAGAGCTATTTAAATATTATATTGTCTATTGTACAGACCAGGGAGGATTTAGATCACAAAATTAAAAAAGGTCTCCTTTTTCTGCTTCATTTCCCCAACACTCCTTGCTGACATGACTACAAGGTGTACTTTAAAAAAAAACCATTTTTCATCCTAGAGTGTGCCATGGAGTAGCATAATAGCCTTCCACCGCTGTACAGAAATTGCTGAAATTGCAACCTTTTCCCTGAATTGTTGGGAATAAATCTAAATTAATAGAGCGGTGGGTCATGTTGCCACCAGACAACAGCCTCAGTGTTTCAGCATTTTCCTCACTGATGTGTAAGGTGCCACAGAGTTCATATACATTGGGCCATTCACTCCCTTGGGACATCTATGGGTATTGGCCGCTTGGAGTGCTTCCTCTCCTGCTCTCCAATGCCTCTCCCCCCATTCAGAAATCGAACATTGACATGGAAGTCTGGTAATCAACTCTGGCCTTCCAGATAATCTGAGTGAATGTCGGAGTGGCCTGAAGTATTCTAAACTGATATGAGGTATATGATGCAGATTATACATGACTATCTTCCTGTTCTTATTTTTCTTCCTGTCAAATCTATCTATCTATCCATCTATCTATCTATCTATCTATCTATCTATCTATCCATCCATCTATCTATCTAGCTATTTCCAAGGCCATTCTTACCATATAAGCCATCTAAGCAGCTACCTAAACTTCCCAGCTTGTTGGGGCAATAACACTTTGGGTTAGGGGTATTTAGCTCTCTGTGAAACAACACTGTCTTAAAACGAATTAGGTTATCGACCTTTCAAATATGACTCATCTTCTGTCATTTCTCTCCCTTTGAAATATATTTCAATCTGTTTAAATGTTTATAACATATCCACTTGCTCTCACCTTTTCTTACAAACTATACATGTTAGACTTTACTGACAATTTGTATGTGTCTAAGATCTAAAGAGGCTGTTCCTGCTTAATTGCTTTTTAGCAAGTGAAAGGAAAGGGCAATAAAACACTACAGAGAAGGGCACTGAACTATAAGTAAAACCTAATTAGCCAAAATCTTCCCTTGCTATTGTCTAGTGTATTTTCTTAATAGTATGTCAAGGTTTACAGTGCATCGATGAGATTAGTCAAGGGTAGACTGGCTCAGGTGGAAGGATGACAGTTGTCTTCTAGGCCAGAATTCTGCAAAGATGCATGGTCAGACTTCAGCAAGGAGAGCTTGCCCCGAATGCCTTCACCATGTGTGCGGGACATTGTAAGAGAGAGTGAGCATGTTAGTATGTGAGTGATTCAGTGTGTAATTATGGAGGGGGGTTGTTGGGACAGCCCCCCCAGAACCATGTTACTCTTACATTTGTGAGGTTCGATTGCCTCTGGTTCCATGTATGTAGCTAAGCAGTGGTTTCACTCCTATCTTTTGCAACGCATTCTGTGATCCTCTAGCTCTGCTGTTTTAGGAATCACAATGTAGGTGATTGAATTCACAAATTATCTGGTGGTGCACATTAATATATTTAATCTTATTCCCAAACTCACAGCATGACAATGCCATAAACAAAGGCTTTAACGAGACCAGAACACGGACTCTGTCGTTTTAATTAAATGTATCCTAAACTGACAATTGAACTTCATTATAATGACAAATGTCACTGCATTATCAGCAGTGATCTCCTCACTCAGTCTTTGAGATTGTTATCGATATGTACAAGGTTAGTTCCATGCTCAGGTTTGACAATTGTGATACCTGACATGCTCAAAAATATTTTATTTCCAATTAATGGAAGCCAGATTCCTGACAATGTTATTTAACTGCAATGTTATTTCAATTGAATGGGACAGGATGGTGAATCAGGATGCCCTTCAATGGACTTAAGATGAGTTAAAGAGTGGAAGGGAGATTGGAGGAACAGGAAGGATGCAGAGAGGAATTGATGTTAAATGTTTCTCCAAGGGCCACAAACACAACAGGTGTTAATGCTTTCACTTTATAGTCATTAGCAAAATATAAAAGGTTTGTCAGTCCTTCATAAAAATATGGGATACATCTTATTATCCATCTATCTGTCTTTCACCCTGCCTTGAGTATTAAAAAAGAAATCTCTCCAAACCCACTTTCTTACCGAAGCCTATGAACTTACTAGTTAACCCCCTGCCTCTGTCCTCCCATATTTCTTATACTTATATTAGTGTGGCTAATCTATCTTGAACAGTAGCACTTTTACCTCTTGTGTAAAACACCCTAACTCCCTCTAGATCTTAACATGTTGTTTCTTTCAGGTTATATTATTACAGTGCTAGAGAATATCATGGTGTAATATAAAAACAATAAATAATCATTATAATTAGATTTAAAATTAATTAAATTAATAAGTGTAGAAATTAATGAATCAGGTGGAGTGAGTACATAGATGTTTGAAGGTGATAAGTGAAGTGCTGCGTAAATTGTTGGCTCTATATAAATAAAAGATAATAATAATTATTATTATTATAAAATACCTGGGACCTCTTCTTGAATGATGTCATTTTCTAGAATGAGGGCCAGCCTTGGATACACTTGTGTAGGGGAGAGGTGTCTGTAATTACACAAACTTCACTAATTCCATCTTCTAAACCTTGCCTTGCCCACTCTCATGTAACCAAGGCTCCTCCATCCTCTACCAAATTCTGTATGGAGGAAGAGAAGGCAGCCTCCAGTGTAGCAGACCTAAATTCTTCTCACGTACAGCGATAAACAGAAAGGAATATATATTTTCAGTTGTTTATAAACTTAAAAGTTTGTACAGCATAGTGCAAATTTACCTAATGAACAGTCAATTTCTGGTGGCAGAAAGTCTGAACGGAATGGGAAATCCACAGGAGGGGTGCGGTACGGGTGAAATCCTGCTTTCTGCAGTGGTACTTGGTATGTAGTTTCCCTCCAGTTTAACTCCAGTGTAACTCTTAACTGCCCATTTATGAAGAGTCCGAATGGGGTGAGGCCTAGGAATTTATGGGGCTGCCTCACAAAATGAATAAATGTCATTCGAGTAATTGTAATGCATCATTTGTCCCAGGATCGTCAAACCTCCATACTACTAACCAGGGCCGGCTTTAGGTGTTCGACTACTCTTGACGTGGCAATATTTGCCCACTCTTCTTTGCAAAGGCACTCCAAATCTGTCAGATTGCGAGGACATCTCCTGTGCACAGCCCTCTTCAGATCACCCCACATATGTTCAATTGGATTCAGGTCTGGGCTCTGGCTGGGCCATTCCAAAACGTTAATCTTCTGCTGGTGCAGCCATGCTTTTATGGATTTGGATGTGTGCTTTGGGTCTTTGTCGTGCTGAAAGGTGAACTTCATTTTCAGCTTCCTAACTGATGCCTGAAGGTTTTGTGCCAAAATTGCCTGGTATTTGGAACTGTTCATTATTCCCTCCACCCTGACTGAGGCCCCGGTTCCAGCTGAAGAAAAACAGCCCCAAAGCATGATGCTGCCACCACCATGCTTCACTGGGGGGTATGGTGTTCTTTGGGTGATGTGTAGTGTTGTTTTTGCGCCAAACATACCTTTTGGAATTATGGCCAAAAAGTTCAAACTTGGCCATAATGTATAACATATTTCCAAAAGAACACCTCATACCAAATGTCCTTAGCATCTGGAACTTAGAAAGTACTAAACTACTTTCTGGCCCTATCAATAGCACTCCAGAAAGTACAATTGTGATTGGTCAGAAAACTATGCTTTTTTATGTTCAAACTCTTTTTTGGAATAATATATGTAAATAATTCTAACTTAAGCGTAATTAATATAATTATCATTATCTGCATCTCTAAACAATCACAATTAAACACATAGACATAGTCTAAGCAATAGATCTCCAAGCTGGTATAAGATCATAAATCATTTTAAATGTTATTACCATTCAACTTTGGTGCAATCATTCAAGTTATAAATGATGAACAGAGTTTAAAATTTATACTACCGGTAATTGAATTATTACATTTTAGATCAACAAAGACAACAGTATCACATTAAAATCACATAAACATAATACAGTAGTGATATGGTGTTAACCTGCGACGAGTAAGCTTCTTAACACCTTGAAATACACGGACAAGTTTAGGGAAGCATTAAATTTATCACACACAATAACAGATTTGAAGAAAAATGTAAAAAAAAAATCTGAAGAGCTAAATAAGCCCCATTAATTTTAACAGTGGGACAGAAAGAGGACATGTATTATTCATGTGGCAGGCTGCTATTTCACACTCCTGTAAAGTAAAAATATGTGTGAAATAACAGCTGCTATCAGACAGATTGCTGCATGTCGCAATCTGCAAGCACAGCGCAGCTGGAAAAGTCTGCCAAAAATATTTAATCTGTAAATCAAAGAGAGAAAAGATTTGAAATGCTGGGATGTAGTACCAGGATGAGGTAGATTCATAAAGACAATGCATCTGTTTTTAATTTACCTTTCGTTCTTGATGGTGCTACCATACGGACGCTGTAAGAGAACTAGAGTATTTTACAATATGTGGGCAAAGTAGTGAGAGCTAGACCAATTCATTAGACATGGTCAATATTTTTTTTCAATTTTTTCTATTGGCAATATCAGCTGACAATAAATTGGTCGTAGGGGTGCCAGATTCATATTCTGTGTCTTCTTAGGAATATAGAATGCCAATGCCTTGGCACCCCTAAGTAGCTTTCTACTGCACATAACCCACAATATTCCTCCTACCTTAGCAAATAGCTGATAAAATAAATAACAATATGGGTCCCGATGAACCTCTGTTAACCAAGGAGCCACAGGCAACTGCCCCCTTTTTTACTTGAGCCCATGTGCAAGGAGACTAATAATTTCCCCTTGGGTAGGTAGGAGACTACTCATGGCTCCCAGTCCCACCCATCCTATTCCCATATAGTAGTGACGGGGGCAAATATACACCCCACCCCCATCAAAAGTTAACCATTTTGAGATGTGATATCGAACCATACCTTTTGATAACCCTTTATCACCTGTGTCATGTGATGGAACAAGTAAAAATATGAATAAACTTTTTTGATAGACATGAAGTTTATTGACATCCACCAATATAACAGAAATTTCAGCTCACATTTACATCTCATAAGCTTGAGGGTAAATGAATCCCTAGGTGTCACAGTTTAGTATACATTGACATGAGTCTAAATATGAATTGATAGTGGTTAATATTGTCTAACTTGCGTGCGTTTGCTACTGCTAACTCACAAAATGACATGTGTCATATATAATTTTAAAAACATACATTTTAAAAAATAAACACACCTACAAACACGTAACCTGTAATTGAAATACACACAATCTTTTCTTGCAACGTTAATTTCATCGCTAGTGTGGTGATTATGGCATATTTGAGTGACTTTGGTATTTAATGCGATGTGTTAACACCTTCATTCGAGATTATGTATTTTAAAATGTGGGGGTGGAAGTAATGAAATGTATATGCATGTTATTAAACTCTTTCTCTGTGTGAATTAAAAAAACAGGAACAGTCTGGCGCATTCCTTGTTTTACTTTTTTTAAATTATATATTAGAATATATAGGAATATATACTGCTATTATTATTAGTGTCACGCTGTGTTCACAGGCAAAAAATCTCTGAATTGTTAAACATGGAATGATAAAATCATTGTTTTATATGCTTTGTAACACTGGGAAATAAAATCCTGGAGATTGAATGTAGATAATGTGTTGCATGTAATCTAGCCATTTTTATTAAAATCTGGAAACCTGGCATCCTGTGATGGAGGTAGCCGGAGGAAGAGTAGCCAGAGTAGCCTTTGACTCAAACTCAATCATGCATGCACTAATTTGCATGTAGTGAAAGGCATTACATTTTGGGAACGATACTGTTTAATAATTTATATCACATGTATTAATTTATATCTAGATTGTAAGTTTGCTAGCAATGCACTCTTTACCTAATCTGTCGGTGTATCTTAGTCTGTCATTTATGGTATGTAAGAAGCGCTGCATCTATTGTTGGTGCTGTATGCATTGTCCTTAACCCCTTAAGGACAATGCATTGTGAGCCCATACATGTACTGGCTTTGTAGTGAAGGGGGTAAAGA
Organism: Spea multiplicata; assembly: GCA_009364415.1. Lineage (NCBI taxonomy): Eukaryota > Metazoa > Chordata > Amphibia > Anura > Pelobatidae > Spea > Spea multiplicata. The sequence goes on along the minus strand of VKOC01020183.1, from coordinate 58,469 downwards.
AGTTTGGGGTCCGATAGCACTCATTTGCTATGAGTTATGCAACTACTATGTACACCCCTAAAGTAGGGGGCCAGACAAATTTGTTGTAGGATACTGGTACTCGTGTTAATGTGCTATAATGGTACATGTACCAAGAAGACCTATATGGTATAGGTTGTACATGACTTTATCTCCAGCCAGAGAAAGAGTTTCTGTAAAACACACATAATAGAATATAATCCATTAATTGTGTAAATGCTGGTTAAAATCCAGGTTACACCAGGCACTACTTTAGCCAGAGGGTCAAAGTATTTCTAGTTTGTGTCTAGTTTCTTGTCTTTTTTTTGCTCTGTGTATATTTATGTATGTACTGTTTTTATTTATTAAGCACTAACTAATGTATGTTGCACCTTACAGTTTACGATATAATAAAGAGAAGGTGCTCTGAACAGATTCATATAATAAGTACAATAGTCTACAGACATTTTAGTAGGGGTACCTTAGGAAAAGAGGTTCAGCCCCGTACAGCTTATAGTCTCAGTGTCTTTTTAGTTCTCTCTCCTTCTACACCTCAAGTTATTCTTACATTCTGTATGTATCAGTCTGACAAATGTATTTTAAGAAAGGTATATACACTGTATTTGCTCGATTATAAGACGATTATAATCAGAATATTAATTTATGAAAAAAAGAAAAAGCCTGAATATAAGACTACCCTATAGGAAAAAAAGTTTTACCAGTAAATTTTAATTGATGTAAACTATGTGAACAATTTTTTTTAAAAGCTATGATTTAGAAAAATATTTTGTTTTTATTTCCTTTTTTTCAACCTGTCTCCCCAGTTATGCACATCTGCCCCCTGGCTTGCCACTCTGCCCCAGAAATGCCTTATACCCCCTATATGCCACTGTGCCCCATGATATGCCTTTTAACCCTCTAAATGCCACTGTGCCCCATGATATGCCTTTTTTACCCCCTATGTGCCACTTTGCCTCCAGAATTGCCTTATACCCTTATATGCCACTCTGGCATTTAGGGGGGTTAAAAGGCATATTATGGGACAGAGTGGCATATAGGGAGGTATAAGGCATTTCAGGAGGCAGAGTGGCGTATAGAGGGTTAAAAGGCATTTCTGGAGGCAGAGTGGCATTAAGAGGCATTTCACAGAGCACTCTGCCTCCAGAAATGCATTATGCCCCTCATTTAACACAACCTCCCCCTCCCTCCTACAAACTTACCGGTGCTTCTGAGTCCCTGGTACGTAGTCCGGGCAGTGTGTAGAGCTCTACGCGATTTGCGTAGACAACTTCTGCTGCAGCCAGGAGGAGGTGCGGTTAGCAGCGGGGGTTGTCTGCGTCCATCGCGCAAACCTTCCCCGACTGTCAGAGATCACGGGGAACTCTGATCTCTGACAGCCGGGGAAGGCCTGCACGATGGACGCAGACAACCCCCGCTGCTAAACGCACCTCCTCCCGGCTGCAGCAGAAGTTGTGTACGCGAATACCGTAGAGCTCTACACACTGCCCGGACTAAGCACCAGGGACTCAGAAGTACTGGGGGGGGACAGGAGGATCCATCGCGGGATCTGGATCTTAGTCTCATAGTCAGACCTAGTTGAGGTCTGATTATAAGATGACCCCAATTATAAGACAAGGGGTATTTTTCAGAGCATTTGCTCTGGAAAAAACCTGTCTTATAATCAAGCAAATACGCTATTTAAAATCTTATATTTTAATAAACACTTCTCTGTATTCAAAAGTATGTCCATTTGTTGTAATAATCTCAAATTACAACATGTCTGATGAATTTGTATTTGTAGAAATTTGTATAAATATGAATTTGTATTTAAAAAACACATAGCTGAACGATAATGTTGAACTTATTATAATGCAGAAGATATCTCTATTTTGAGTTAGATGTAATAGACTTAAGGGGAAGAAAAAAGGTAATGAAATGAAGTGTAAAGCCTCATATGAATTTTAGGCCATTATATTAAGTTTTAATCAAAAACCTTCAAGCATCATGAAGTACTTCCTGTAAGTTAGATATTCAAGTCACAAACGTTTTTCATTCCCCAGGTTTCGAGTGGGATTTGTATTAGTCTGCTGCACTTTAACACCCATTGATTTGAAAGATGGCTTTTTGTGTCACCTAGCACCACAGTGGTAACTTGCAGCAATTTGAACATATTTTGCAGCTGCTTACTCTTACAGTATGTAAAACCTCAGGCGTTCTAATGCGTTCTAATTAAAAGAGCTCTCAAATTCACATATTATAACAGAATGGATCACAGTCTGCATCTGCTTCCTTGTAAGGCTGAATGGCAATCCGCATTAAATTCATACATATCAAACAGCATATTATGTCTTGAAATCTCATTTTGGGGCAAGTGGTGATTACAAACATCCTCTTCTACAGTATAATTAGGCATATTTCTTAATGAAGACATTCTTTGATTAACACCATGGCATCTCTATATTAATGACAGTTCCTATTATTTGTCTCATTCATCGTATTAGATCCAGCCTTTTGAAGGCTAGAATGGAAACTAAAGCCAAGTGTACCTTTAACTCATTGCCATGTGAAAGAATATTCTTCCTCTTTTAGCAAATTTATGTCTCATCAAGTATTGAATTCTAAATGTGAAGCTGTTAAGAAACAGGTAATATTTTTAAATCAAGCTTTAGATATGCTTATACTAAAAATTAAAATAGTAGGTATCCGTCTCAATATTACAAACCTGAAAACACAGGAATCATCAATTTACATTCTGTGCGAACAAGCACAGTAGTCACTGAAGGGTGGACCGTAACAGATATTTTCCTGTTGGCACATGCACTTATTGTCATTGAATTTTAATGATGTTCCTTATCCTCCCCTTCTCAGAAGACTTGTTTTGTGTGTAACAGAAAGAGGTTTTTGCAGAAAGCTCATTTCAAGAACAGATATCACTATGTCTGTTCTTGACAATATATACTGTATACAACATATACAGTCATGTAAAAGAGAATAGGTCAACAAAAGAAAATAAATACCTTTCATCGCATGGCTTCTTTCGTTTACCCAACTTTAGTTAATTGGAGTTTACTAGTAGCTGGCATAAGACCAGTAGATAATCACGGTCGTTATATAGTTAGTATTGTTGAAAAAAAGGACCATAAAGTTCAACTGAAGATAACCTTACCGTTGTAAATGTTGTTTACATTTATGCCAACATACAGTACATTGAAAGCGAAATAAAATAAATAGTATGTCTCTGTGGAAAGGTTCTGTAGTATAGGGGTGAAAATCTGGCCAACCACAATCACAAAGTGTAGTTGGAAAAAATATTTCATGCATGTGCATACTTGGGAACTCTCGGGTTTTGACTTTGAGTCTCAGGTTTTTTGCCCTGAAGGGTCACACAGTCTATACTGCTGCGATCAAATATAAGACTCCCAGTTGATACTCTGGCCACCAGTAAGGTTGATATCCCTGACTGAATGCAGGTGACTGAATTAAGTGCATCTTTAAATAATGAGAAGTCAATGTTTCCATAAGGACCCGCATTAGAGCCATTTGGATAACACATCTGGTGAGTCACTGCATAAAACCTTCATGATGGACTATTAATGGGTTAATACTCCAACACTCTCGGGGTCAGCTCATTTCAAAAGTTCCTAGGTATTGACAGCTCCATCAATTCCATGGTTTCAGGATATGGCATCTGTCCATTAGATTGTGTCCAATGGAAAGCATTAATGTAAGAATTCATACGATAATTATATATTATAGGCAAACACTTAAGCCCATCTAGTTTGTCTATTTTTTATTGCTGGCAGCAATACCAGTCACATCAGCATTTAGTGAATCAAACACATATTCTCTTGATGAACTTCGTATAAATCAAACAGAATCTAAAGATATTTGAGTTAGTATTACATATAAATAGTCCACTTTGAGAACAACTATCATAGCAATGAAAAAGTATGCTCTTTTTTGTTGCCTTTCTGATGTTATGTTCTAACCCATTGCAATTGGCAATTTAAGCAATTGTGCAATGATTCGGATTTCAGAAGCTGTCCCTTCATTTAAAAATTCTGTAACAATACTTGCCTCCACTGGAGGAGAAAATACTACTGAAATTAACGTTAATTTAAACATTAGTCAACACTGGAAAAGGACAATGCATCCCTATGGAATGACCATTGACTATTTTCCAGATGAAGTATGATTTTTATGATGGCACTTCTTTTATTCAGTTGGTGCGATCTGATATCGCACGGAGGTCGACCCAGTAAAAGGTCACATGCGTATATAAAAATTAAATTGTTTTCATTATAATGAAGATGTTTTCAATACTTTTTTGTTGACTACAGTATGTAATTGTTTTGATGGCTGGAGGCATTAAATTGGTACAATGTATTCAACAGGTAAAACTGAAACAATAAAATTAATATGATAAGCATGGCCAGCCCTAGGGTGTAGATGAGTTTTGTTGTTTCTGCATATACTTGCTTATTAGCACAGAGAAGAACATGGCATTGGCGCTGTGTGAACAGCAGCCCAGTTTGCTGTTATGGTAGGGTCATCCCTGATAACTCATAATTTATGTAAATGATTAATGTATTTAGTATACAATATAGGACAGTAGAACACTGTGGTACATTGTCAGAGCCTAGAAAAGAAGGACATTAAGGGAGAATAGAATAAGTTGTGTCGCAAAGACGCATTGTACCTAATAAAAGGACATTTGGGAGTTGTGGTGGGATATATTATATTATATTCATTATATGTACATTCATTCGGCAGCAGAATTTGTTCTTTGCATTAACTATTAGAAAATATATTGTATAGAGCAATTGTGTTGGCAGACACAGGTTGATTGAGTAAGGCTCCATACTTTTTAAGCAAATCTAATTTAATTTATGTAGGTGCAATTGCACTTTAAAATCTCTCAAACCAAATTTTGCAGCTATGCTTGGCTTTTTCAGCATTATTAGCAGGTAACAGAAGCCTACTGTGAGAAATTTTAACAAATTGTATCTAATATATATATATATATATATATATATAATATATATATATACATACATATACATAACATTATTACGACCTGCCTAATATGTGAAGGTCCTCTTTTGCCGCCAACACAGCTCTGACCTGTCGAGGCAGGGACTCCTCTAGACCTTTGAAGGTGTGCTGTGGTATCTGGCACCAAGATGTTAGCAGCAGATCCTTTAAGTCCTGTAAGTTGCGAGGTGGAGCCTCCATGGATGGATCCTGGTGCTATGTGTTCTCCAGGTAAGTGACGCACACTCACTCAGCCATCCAAGACCCTGTCACTGCTTTACCGCTTTACCTTCCTTGGACCACTTTCGATAGGTAAAGACCACTGAAGACCCCACAGGAGCTACCGTTTTGGAAATTATCTGACCCAGCCGTCTAGCCATTACAATTTGGCCCTTGTCAAATTTTTCCTGCTTCTAACACATCGACTTTGATGGTGAAATGTTCACTTGCTGCCTCATATATGCCACCCACTGACTGGTACCATGACAAAAAGCTTATCAGTGTTATTCACTTCACCTGGCAGTGGTCATGATACAATGGCTGATTGGTATATAGTGATGTAAATGGGTTTAGCCATATTATTCCAGAGACAGAATGTCACAAAAAACAATTGTAGTATGCAGTGATACCTTTTTTATTGGACAAACATGATCAGGGCGTGAAAAATTGCCCCTTGCCCGTCTTCCAATATACAACATAGGCAAACGCACACAACTTACACTTACTCATTCATACTCACTAACACACACTCCATCTCACCCTACTTACACAATTACACATCCATGCTCACACACACAATTACACATCACTTTCCTGACACACTACCAGAACTTTATACGGACATACATTTTAATGCCAAGTGTATGTCTAGTTGTTATACTTGTCTCTGATGTGTTAATGTGTTTATCGTTTTTTTTCTATGTTTATTTGTTCTGTCCTTTGGTTATCTCTTAACCACTCTGCATTTTTCACCTCCATCATTTATGACACCCCACTGAAACCCCTTCCTCCCCTTCTCTAACACCATCACTTGTTTTAAGTGGTAACTTTTGTCATGGTGATTAGTATTGCATCAGACCTGAATACGAAAGGAAAACTGAAAACTCTGTTTTTTTTTTTCCCATCGTATATATATATATGTGGGTAAAGCCCTATTTTTTGACATATATATATATATATATATATATATATATATATATACGATGTCAAAAAATAGGGCTTTACCATATATATATATATATATATATATAGATATATAGATATAGATATATATATCTAAATAACATTGCATGCTTCATATTCATAAAGAGGTTAAGCTTTGCCTGTACCTTAGGAGCTGTACTAAAATTAGATTTTTCATCTACTAAATAGATTTATTACTTTCGCCGGAGGCCTTTTCTTTCTGGACCAAAGATGTTTAATGTTGCATCACACCATTTCTTAGCAATACATGTGTAGACTGTGCTTTAAATAAAATGCTTTATGTAACTGCAACATCTCCATACTAGTTATATGCACTCAAGCACTCAGTCTGCATTTATATTCTAGATAGATCGATAGAAATAGAGAATCAAAAATCCTATAAGTAGATAATTAAACAAAATCTATCTATCCATCTATATATATCTGTACTACCTAAATCAATACGTTTATTACTATATAAAGGTAGATGAATGAACAGACAATGAAGCAAAAGACATTCATTAAGGCATTGTAAAAAAAAAATTTTTTTTGGAAGAATATTGTTGAGTGTTTCCATGCCAACCCAGTATTTACCTCAGGGAAGCTCTGATTGCGCACAGACTCACTGCATTAACAATTAATGTTAAAGACAGTATAGTAATGATTATGAATGACATGAAATAAACATTTAAAAGACTATCAATCATGTCTGTGAAAAAAGCAGCAACTGAAAAAAAAATGCAGATTTTTTTTTATCCACTACCTTAGCTATTTTCAGCAGGATTGCCTGCCGATTGAAACATTATGGGCAATTGCGAAATCATACAGGTGGATAATTTCTGTTTTCCAGTAATATCTAATTAATTATTATGGAATAATTACATTATCATCATGCTTTAGCAACTTGCTGGATGTCATAATTACTTTACATGAGAATATAATTCATTTATAGGAAGTGCACAGGGTATAATGTATGTTATTATGCCTGCTGACTTGACAGATATCGAGGACATAAGAAAGGTTATTAAGTGTTAAGGTGACATTACGCTCAGTCACTTCCATTATAAGGGCATAAATGATCATTATCTTATTGTGAATATGACGTTATGAGAAATAAGATATTCAAACAAACCACCGAGACCAGAGGTGACCAAGTTTTTTCTGCAGTGGGCCACTTCGTCAGAAATGTATGTGAGTGTGTGGGCCGCATTCATATTTCATCGAGCCTTTTAGCTGTGTGATGCATTTTAATACAGGGTTGGCAATAGTGCAAAAGCAGTCGACAAACACTTTTATTGAACAACTCACAGTAATGTGCGGTGTGTGTTTATCACAGAGCCCCACAGTAGTAAAATTCACAATAATATGAGGTATGCACGTATCAGGGAGCTCATAAAACTGGGTAATGTGCAGCGTGTGAGTATCACAGTACTGCATAGTAATAAAACTCAAAGTAATAGGCTGGATTCACGCAGGCTGGACCACACTAGGGACACACTGAGGTTGGGTAGGCAGTACCGGGGTCTGTGGGCTTCAGATGAGGTTGTAGCCCTCTCCACAAATTGATGTTTGCGCTGTTCTTGTCGTCTCTTCCTCTGACCATTGCCACGACTACACATTAGCTGTCCGAACTTTCAGGATAGATGAGCGATGATGGAGGATATTCATGCTGCCTGCATCTCTCTGAAAGAATTCCTGAGCGACTTGCAAGAACTCCTGCTCAACTTATCCCTGCATTCACAATTCACTGATGCTCCTGATATCATTGATGAAATTAAGGAAGGATTGTGAATCTGCCCCGAATCTTTGGTTGGCTACTTTGTGCTGAAACTTAACCCCTTAAGGACAATGGGAGGTCCCAAAACCCATTGAAAACAATGCATTTTGAGCCTGCTTTGTCATTAAGGGGCTAGTTCCTCCTCTCATGCAGACAAAGGTGACCACACTGCTGCTTTCTGTGCCCTGTATTTTTTGGAGCAGGCCTTAGAATTCTCGTTGTCTGTATGGGAAAAGATCTTTTGATTAACACATACATGCTCCATGAATACTATGATCCAGGAGCTTTCTTATAAACGTCTTGCGATGTGGTATCGTACGCCCTCACATTTGCATGACATGTTTCCTGATCATCCCGATGTGTGTTGGCGCTGTGGACGTCCAGGAGGATCGTTCCTCCATATCTGGTGGGAATGTCTCCTTATCGTTCCGTTTTGGAGGGAGATTTGTGATATTCTCCCTCTTTTCACTGACTCACCGCCTTCTTTCACCATACTCAAAATCGATTGTGCGGATCTTACTTAACGAGGCTAAGGCCTTGACCCCCCTGCACTGGAACAAGACCTCGCCACCCTCCCTTCGGGAGTGGATCTCAAGGGTGGAGAACGTGAGGGTTCTTGAGGAGTTGGTGGCTGGTCACGCGGGGCGAGAGGCACAACACCGGAGGAAATGGTTCTACTGGGCTCGTCTTGTTGCTAATCCCTCTGCGTGGACCTTTTTGGTCTAATTAGCGGATCGGTTGGGGTGCTCAGGATTTCTTTACAGAATTTGCCAAGCTATATCTCTTTATAATTTTTGTATTTCTCTGTAACTTTGTGTACCTCATTATTATTGTTTCTTTATTTCTTGTTCGTTTTGCCTTACCCTGCTGCATCAGGGTTCCCTCCCTCCTTTTTGTTGTCCCTTTTCCCCTCCTTTATTTGACAAAAACACTAAAACTTTGATTTACAAAAAAAAAGAATATATTGAGCTCCAAGGAAGGAAACATCAGTGAAGTGTTTGTTTTGTTTGTGCAGAAGACACAGAACCTCATAAAAATCACTTCTTGCAAGCAGTTTATTTACAGTTTTGTAATTGTCAACTCCTAAATATCTTGGACATAAAAATCATCCCTTGCATACAAGCAAAAATAAACATGATAAATTGTCATAATGCATAATTAAACACACTGCATGTTTCTGAAAAATAAATATGTCTCAGTAATATGTACAACCCAGGGGTGGTTTAATACTTTTGAATAATTCTTAGTGTGGGGAAAAGAAGCAGGTGGGAGTCAATGTAACCCCTCTCTTGAAGAAGATTCATTATATACATTTGCCTTGCTGTTGTCATTTTAAATAGTAACAGAAAGTTATGTGAGTTTACCGGCAATCTATGCTACAGGCACTTATAATTTTATGATTCATCAAATTCAAGAAATCATAAACAGAAGAGAGAGCCTGCTAATTTACATTAATCAATGTTTAATATTATTCACAATTTCCCCTGACTGATGACTCAATTAGTGCTATTTTGTACATTTCTAAACAACAAGTAGAAATAAATAGTTCTAAAATGTGCTGCGTTTGTATATTTATGGCTGTTGTGTAAATTAGCTAACAAATAAAACTGCGTATTAATTCAAATTAGCTCAGGCACATAATTAGTGAAAAACTGTTACAACTCTAAAAATAATCAATATATTAAAGATGTTGCCACACAGAGTTCCAGGTGCAGCCATCATTAATAATCTAGGGTACAGAGTTATATTTCTATTCCAAACCGAATTAGCTTTACATCCTGGTATGCTTTTAAGAATTATTGTGAAATCTTACATCTACAATGTTGAGTTACAGATAAGTGCTGTTGGACATTGCAAGGCTGTTCCATCAAGTTTCTATTGATGTCAATTCAGATGCTGTATACTGTTATTAAAGTGGTCTTTGAGATTGTAAGTCCATTGTCAAGTGCCATGCTCTTGAGGTGAGTTGGCAGTCATGCCAGCAGTAGACTTAGACATTGAGTTGGATATCAGTTCAAAGGATATTTTGGTCCTCCGTCCTCCTTCTTTAGAAGACTTGTTTGTTGCGATAAGATGTGGTGATAGATAAGTTCCTATGTTTTTCATGGCGACTTGTTCAGAATTGGCAATCGGTTTGATTAGCATTAAGTAGACTTGAAATATTGTTTGCTTGGTGTTTTGCTGAAACATGTGTTGCACTTTCATGCTGGGTGACCTAAAGCAAATGACTGCTATGGTTGGAAACACAGTATTTAAATCCTATGTTTAAATGCTCTTGATGGGCTTTCAACGTCTTTCTCAAAACTAAGCAATACTGGAATATATCTCAGTAATATTAGATATTAGAGACACCTGGCTGGCAAAAGCCACATCAAAAACTTGACTCTGGGTGGCTGTCTTGTATAAAATTAGTCAATGATCTTTGACACATCAACCAGAGTGATTTAAAAATGTAAAAAGGCATTGTGGGGTGGGCAGGCTATTTGTAATTTTTTTAATCTGATATTTTAGAAAGGTGCTTTTTAAAGGTTTAGTGTTAGATTTTGAAATGTGACATGACCTTTCAGTGTCAAATACTCTCCCTTTACTTCAATATTTATATAGAGCTCTTAAAGCCAACATCAGACTATAAACATGTTATCCATTATTAACAATTGTCGTCTAAAATGTTAGGCAGGGATTTTGCACAAGATAGAACTAAACATTTTAAAACAGTTTCAATAGAAAAAGCTTTCCAATAATATATTTAATACACTTCAACATGATTGAATTCCCCGCCCTATAGGTATCTCTCATGATGGCTCATACTGGGTTCCCATAACATGGGATTGTGTGTATATATATATATATATAATATATATATATATATATATATATGCGTGTGTGGTGGAAGCAGCAAAAATTTACATACATTATAGTAAGAGATAATTTGGAATGTGCTTACCACTGCTTTTGACATCTCTATGAACTCCGCCTGGCAAAAGTACAGAGCAGGTCTGTAGAAGCAACCTTATTGTCCTTGCAGAGCTTTGAGCCTCCTGCGTAGTGATCACTACTAAGGCCGGCTTGCATGCATGAGTTGAAAGATGCTTTCATTGCAGCTGCCAGGAGTTTCATTTAATGAATATTTTGCCTCTTTTTTTTTAAGCAAATCTGAACTGTTTTGTCACTGTTTCTTTTATGTTATTTTTTAATGTTTGATTTTTAAACACCCATTTATTGGGATAATAAAGCATTCCAGCAGGCGCCAAACAGCATATTTGCTTCGAACAAAGAAACACTGCAAGAAAAATCATCTTGCTGATATTCGAAGGATTTTAATGTAGCTTAACCGTTTTTGTGTTTGTCAAAGCAAATATTTGTATCTATCCTATATTTGCATGTATTTGTATTTTTATTGTGATTATATGTATTTATATTGTGGTTTTATATTATGTTTCATCAGCTTAACATTCACCATTCCCTCTCACTATTTTCGTTTTCCTGATTTAGATATAAGTTCTTCATATTTGCTTGTCTTCACTTAGAATTGTTAACCCCAATAGACAATCAATGGGAAGGTATTTTTTCCCATTGTGTGTTCAGTTTGCTACTTTACTGTCTTTCTAGTTTCCTGTGGGGGATAAAGGAATCCCCTCTGGTCATAACCACCCAAGCTCAGAGTGGAAAATTCAACTAATGATGAGCAATTATTTTGAGCGGTGGCAAATAAACTGATGATTTGTGGATGTTTCTCAGTGCTAATGAAATGTTAACTACTTGAACAGGAATGTATGCACCTTTATTGTTTTACTTGGCATCTAGTAGACTACAGCACTGGAGATCCTCTTGTCCAATATTTGTAAAATAGGAATATAGTGGGTATTAATTAATAAGAACAATTGATCTATGTATATTATTTATATAGAAAACATAGTTGTTAATAAAAGATGATACAGTATATATATAAATCGTTTTATGAATAGAGAGCCTATACTGCACAATACTAGCCTGTTCTATGCACCTGATATAACACACTATGTATGTATGGCAGGTCTAGTAGTTTAACTGTGTAGTACCATGGAGGGCTAGATGTGCTGTTCCTGCCATTGGACTGCATGCTGAGTTAGCCATCCAAGGTAGAAGTGGCTGGATCAACATATACTTGGTAAAATGGGAAGGACACGATTATGGTTTTTATAATCGTATGAGTAGGATAATAGAGTGTGGTTATTGTCTACTTGATTCGTATATTTTTTTCTTAATTAAGATTTCTCCGGCACTGTATCACAAATAGGAATTACAGCTTAATTAGCCATATATTTCTATAATGGTTGGAAGCCAAGGAAGATCCTGTTTTCTTAATGGACCTTCACTTTCTGATTAAGTGAACTAACTTGTGGCTTTAATTTATTTATTTGTTTTTTAATAATTTCAATTCAATAATATTTTATCGAGGTTGAAATTTTTATTTTGTTTTATTGTAATTATTATATTTACTAGATTGCCCAAACATCTCATTTTAGTATGATGTATTTCGGAAGCATCACTACTTCTTGGTGTTTGTTATTTATCATCTCTGTTTCCTATCAAAGGATATTTTTGGATGACACTGCCGGTCACTTCACAATTTAGTATGTGTACTACTGGCTCAGCATGTGCTCTATTGGTTGCTCAGCATGTGCTCTACCAGCTCATTCATGAAAATGTACACAAGAAAATGCATGTGTTATTGGAACTTATTAATTTGTTTTCAACAATTAATAAATCTTTATTCAGACAATTTATTAAAATTTTCCTGCGCAAATAATCTGATTAGAAGAGTTGACGACTTTCACCTCTCGTTTTCCTTAAAATATTATTATGATAACTTAATGGACTGGGTGGGAGGTCCTGCCGTGGGTCGATATAGTTTTACTCGTGATTGAGCACACTCCCTTTCAATAATGAGAGCCAACATTGCTCTGTCATTCAGTTCTATATAGAAGTAGAGGCAGCCTGATCCATGTTTTAGTCCAAACACCCATGGGCTATCAATTCTAGCCCTCATGGTTCCTGTTAATTACCACATTTCCATCATCAGATCAAAGGGGCTTATCATCTTATAAAGTCCTCCCATTATTGTATTTCTGTCAAACATGGCTTCATCTACTTGAATGGCAAGTTCTTTGTTTCTGACCATTTGGCTATATACTTCAACAGAGACTATAGCCGTACACATTTCCCTGCACATCAGTCTGTCACAGTTGCAGAAGACTTTACTGTCCGGTTAGTCACACATTGTTGGCATCTCCAGGGCGAAAAAAATAAACAAAAGTTCTAAAAAAAATCACACACGTTTTCTATCGGTGTAATAGAAAAACACATTACAACTTCTCGCTAAGACAGGCAAGAGTCCAACATTTTTGTTTGTCGCCTTCTTTCCTGCATAGTAGCGCCACAAAAACGGCTCTGTGTCCGTCGGCTCTTCAGATATGTATTTAAGATTTATATTGCAATAGAAATCATTGGTCAACATCATTTTGGGGGTCTTTCCCAACATAATTTCGAAAAAGAGCAATAATAACAGGTTGTGGAGTGCGAAAAGAGCACGTGCTATGCTACAGTGACATTCTAGTTCCTATCCATAGATCTTGATTGGTTAGATATTTGGTGGGTGATAAAACATGGGATTATTTTGTCTCCTTTTATACTATCTACTGATTTACAACTGGTTTTATGACAAAGGACTTTTGACGTCATTGTGTGTTTACAAAACTCATCATATGGTTTATGTTAACATACAGATAAAGGAGATTTCACAAAATCATTTCTGGAAAACACATACTAGAAATTATAGTTTGTATTATGATCTAAAAGCTGACCATCAGCAGTAATCTGATCCGCTACTGCAGTTATTTGCTTAATAGAAAATTGTCTATTAACTCTTGAAAATGTTTGGGCTAAGACCTGATATATTTTGTTAACCGAATGCAGGATTAGCATGGATGGCCTTTATATATATATATATATATAAGCGTTTTCAGTACAAACAATTAACTTGCCTTGGGGTTGTAATAAGGAAGGTCTACAATTCTGCATGTGTTGTGGTTTAAAACCAGCGTATCCAGGGACTCTAGGAACATTTATTTTGATCTGCTGAGGCTAAGCAACATGCATGTTTTTGATTTGATCACATTATGCACTCAGTAGAGTAATGCAATTTTAAACCTCACACTGGATTATTAGTTCAATTTAACATTAAACAGTAAATATAGTTACACTGACATGATTAATGAATGCTGTATAGAAGGTGGATTACTTAAATAGATAAAGTGAACCTTAAAGATGCACTTAAGAATCAGTAAGGACAACACAACTGTATATATATTTATATATATATATAGTACTGTGCAAATGTTTTAGGCAGGTGTGAGAAAATGCTGTTAAATAAGCCTGCTTTCAAAAATGTTAACAAAGTGAATGAACAGAAGAAAACTGTAAATTAAATCAATATTTGGTGTGGCCACCCTTTTATTCAATTTATTTAATAAAAGGCACGATTCCTCAATTCAATAACAAGTAATCTTTATTACATTTATTTATAGAGTGATTAGCACAACATTACAAAAAGTACATAGCAGAAAAACACTAAAACAAAAGGAACTTGCTCTCTTCTGCTAAAGGTTCCATCTTTAATATAGTGTAATAAGGCCATTCAGCTGCCTCATAGCCATTCCTATAGGCTAACTATCCTGAGTAGATATAGAAATAACACCTTCAAGGTCATATTGTTTGAAATCATCGTCATGATGTATGACTTTTTTCCCTTTGTTTATTGATTATATATATATATATATATATATATTTATACAGCAAATAAAGTTGATGCAGTCAGCGGATCTTCTTTTTATAACATTTATTGACTTGGTGAAGGTCCAACGTTTCAGCTCTCAATGAGCCTTTCTCAAGAGAGATGTATATATATGTACATATTTTTTTCAGAACAAAGCTCCTTAAGGGAAACAAGTGTTGTTTTTGCAATATCAAGATAATGAAACCATTTGGCTTTTGATGTTTTGCTAATTATCTTTTTTTACTACTAATTGAAAATGTTTGTTTTTTTTTACTTTGACATTGTATATGATTAAAATATAATTCAGCAAAGTCTGAATGTTTTTGTTTCATTAAAATGTAAAATATATCAGTGTTTTCTATGAGGTATTGAAGTATTGAATTACTTTTTGTCTTAGCACTCTTCTAGTTCTAGATTAGCCACCACCTTGCCCGATATCATAAGGTATTAAGTATGTAGGTAATATCTATTAATTATCATAAACCCCATATTATTTAATTTTTACTATGCCTTTATGTTTCATGTGACTATTTGCCTACCCATGATCCTCTGGGTCATTTCAACTTCTGCCTTCATGTCTGGAAAGCCTCCTGGAGCTTGGAACTCTGCACAGATTTTGTGCGATGTATGTGGCGACTTATCTGTAATTACTTGTAGATAGGCTCCACAGTACCAGCACACACTTTATGTGACATACTTATGTTAATGTTGCATCACTAACGGCACTTAATTATTCCATGAATGTTACCATCATAAAATATGTAACACATTACACAGTAACCTGTGCTCATGGGCTATAATATTCCGATTTCCACACACACTGGCTTCTCTGATTTTGAAAGGTGGATGATAAAGGAGTTGTAGGTTCCCTGAAAATCCCAAAGGGTGAAATGTAATCATAGCATGTCTTTTAGTTTGAACGGCATATGTTACAGCAAGCGCTGGAACAGAAGAGCTGCCACTCATCAGTAACCTTGTGTATTTCATTTCCTAGCACTTCATTCATCTTCCTCTTTACTGACTGTACTTTATAATATACCAATGAAATTGATTTTTTTTTCTGTTTTACTGATTGTTTCTGGTACACAAATAAAATGTCCTGTTTGGGTGATATATCATATCCTCACATTACCTGAATTTTATATTCTTTTAAAGACAAACTTCGATTTAAAATAAAAAAAAGAAAGAAAACATTAAAAATCCCCTGAGAGCACTATAATGCCTAAAATCTATTATGAAAATCATGCACAATCATTGAAATAGAAAATTAGGTTATCGATTGCATTAAAAGTTAGAAAATGGCTCTAAGTTAAGAAAAATTACATGACAATGGCTTGCCAGCCTTTTTCTATTTGAAAAATATTTACATTTACAAATATACCTTTGAATATCACTAAATACTTTTTTAATGATTTTAGATATACCTGATGAGGTTTTTCCATTACATAGTACTATTGAAGTGTGTCCAATAAAACTATTGTATATTGAACTAAAAACATATATTTATTATTGGACTAAAATAGAATGAAATTCCAATTTGCATTGTTATTATAACACAGGTAACTCTGGTATTGTAGTTTAATAGACCTGATTTCAAATCTAATGGACTACTCCCAAAAATGTCTACATCTCATAGATCCATAGAGGGAAATGTCAAGATAAGATAAGATAAGAGGCAGTGCAAGCTAGTTCATGTGCTGAATGAATTATTGTTAGTATGTTATACATGATGAGACCATGCACATTCAGTCTTCTTCAGCCCTACTAAGGCCTTCAAAATGTGGCAACCTTACTGATGTCTCATGTGTAGCAAGCTATGATGAATGCTAAGCCATACACATGAACCTCTATCTGGCTTACATGGAAAGACAATATTTTTCAAGTGAAACCTTTGCTAAGTTGCACACAATAGGACCCAGTTTGTCAGCTCGGCATGATCATGACCATGAAATCAGTGCTGATTAAAAGAACAGTGAAAATAATTATTAGCACATGGTTACACATATGAAAAAGATACTTATACAGAGATACACAGGTATGTCTACATGTGCAAAATAAGACATAGCTGTTTAGTATTTTTTTTCCATTGTATGATTTATTTTAATCTATTTGTCTATTTTTTAAATATTATATATATATATATACATAGTTGCTGAAAGACTGTTATCTATCTTGTATTGCTAGGGAGAATTCCCCACCAATCTAAAAACCTTATACTAGTACCTAACATGTTTTATTTTGACCAGACCTGGGAACTCCATGAGAAGCACTGCTTCCTCCTTGTTGCGGGAGCGGGGTCCTGACGTGCCCCACTCCCAGCCCGTTTCCCCTATAAATAGGTGTGTTTCCTGCGATGTCAGTAGGAATGCCCACTGACATTGGTGAGAACACCCCCCGACATCAGGTGGCAGTCCTGGCCGCATCCCGCAAGGGTAGGCGCTGGGTGTCCGGAGCCCACAAGTTCCATGATTATGACCTAGCAGTTACTTTTGGACATTTTATACATAATAGTACATTCTAAAGTCATTACGGGTGCCATGACTACCTGGAACAGCCTCTTTAGAAAAATGGTAGGAGCTAATATGGTGAGGGGATTTAAACATGCATGAGATGGGCATATGGCTATCCATAAGATGAGACTTAAGACTGATTAAGATCTTTACATCAGGAAAAATGGAAGACAAGATGGCTCTTATCTGAATTCAAATTCCATGTTTCTATGATGACCAGAAGCATGTTAATGGCCCTCCACTGCACATATTAACATTCTGTATGCAATGAGCTTGCTGCATTGGGTTTTAATAGATTGGCGCAGTTGGCATGAAATCATGGAGATATATGAATAATATATAAAAGTCTTGTTTACAAATTAGAATGCATTTTTAAATATTATGCTTTGGGCATACTGCATTGAATTTTGTCGATATTTACATAGATACTGCATGTACAAAGATGACATACAGTTACAGTATTTCAATTCTTTCAGATGTTGACTTAACTAGAATCCCAACAGTTAATCTTTTGATGCAATACTAAACATATTTCATGTATTTATTGCTGTTTACATTTGCATACATACCATGGCTTAGTATAGTAAAGACTTAGAAAGTAATTGTCATAACAGGTGTTGCTTTGTTGTCACCCAGTAATGTGGAGCAGTTGGTTCCGAAAAGACATCTGGACAGGTCTTGACAAAACTCATTTATCGTTTACATGCTTCTCAAGGCCTTCCTTGATTGAAATTAAAATTCATATTCTTCTATTAAGGGCTAACTCCATGTTTAATTCCTACAAATACCTGGGTAAACCCAATTCTGTAAATATTTATTGTACAAAAATATCTTATATCGTTGTTAGACGTGGATTAAGAGAATGTTAATTGTATAACTAAAATCTAACAATAAAAAAAATTGTCAGGGGTGTATGTAAGATGGATGTGACAAATAAATGCAAGAACGGGAGTCTTCCATTGTATGATTTAGGGAGAAATCAAAGGACAATGGAAAGAAAGGACAAAGTTTAAGGAACACAAACAAAGAAGTCAAACAATTTCCCTTGACAAAGAACCAACAAGAGTTACCTCATCCCTCAAGAAACTCCACATTAATCAAATAGGTGCATTGCTGCAGTCTAAAGGCTATCACACAGGATAAAACATAATCACTGACATAAGCTCAATCGTAAGTTTAACCAAAAGTCCAGGGTTCTTCTCAGGGCATACTTCTCCTCTTGCTCACGTCACATTCTGGCATCACCAAAGCACAATAATGTTGTGACAAAGGCTGGCCCAAGGACGTTACTTGTCTGCCATGGGGACTCTTGTCCAAAGGAAACATTTGCCAAGATGATACAGAGGGTAGGTTACAATTCTCTCGGTTGAAGCTCTGAAGAGGTGGGGCTTCAGGCCCAGGGATCATTAAAGAATCACTTTAAGACCTCTTTCTACCCATGCTCCCCCTTGCATTGGATCCCCTCTCCTACAGTCAGATTAAACTTGTACTCATGTCAGGTAGAGTTGTGCAAATGGGACAGGAATGACCCAGATGAATTTGTTTGTTTGTTTTTGGTCCATATTTTTTTCACTCTCTTTCAGTGTTTCTTTACTCTTTTCCTCAAGCGCTTCCGTGTCTCTATCTCCATTCCCGCAGCTCAGCTTCTTTTCTAGCCTGTTCTTGTTCTTCTGTCTTCCACGCTTTTGCACCAAGAGGCCAAAATGATGGCATATTTATTCATAATTCCTCCAGTTGACCTTAGGTAGACATTAAGAGAGAGAGCGTGAGAGTGTCCAAGAGTATGAGCGATTGTGAGAGCGTGATAGAGTGAGTGTGTGAGACAACGTGCTTTAGAGTGAGCGAGAGTGGGGAAAAAAATTCAAATTCCTAACTCTTTATTTTGTTTTTTGTTTGTTTTGTTGGGGATCCGTTGTTATTTTCATACCGTCATACGAGTTGGCCAAACTGGTAAATATCTTTAAAATTGAAAGTCAGACGAATCTGAAAGCACAAGTCTAATAACATACTTAAATGATCCAAACTAACAGGAAACTTGATAGCTGGACAGTCTGCTAAAACAATGCAAGATGGGTGCAATGATGTCATAACTCTTCCTACTTTGGCTTATATTAGCCTTCCATTGCATTCTCCAATGAATGGTTATAGAAAATTTGCCTTTGGTAGTTGTCAGAGTTGGACAGTATAAATCTTAATAAAATGGAACATTAAATAAAAATAACAACAAATATGATAGATGATTGGAAGTGCTTGATGGAATTATGGTTCAATCTCAGAAATGAATGTTCCTATTTAAATGAAATAAGATAAGAAGTATGTAAGTGGGTTAGGGCAGGTCATCTATCTACATCTATTTATCTATCTCGGTATGTTTCAATCTTGGTAGGTAGCTATATTTTTACCCTGATATCTATCTATCTATCAATAATATATAAAAGTCTTGCAAAATGCTTGTTTACAAATAAGCATGCATTTCAAATATTATGCTTTGGGCATACTGCATTTTTTTTGTTGATTTTTCAGATCCTCGTGTTTCTTAATGCATTGCACTGTATTATTTTATCTTTTTATGTATTTATATTTTACTTCACATGCCCTCCCTCCATTTTGTTCTGGCAAGCTAATGGGGACACTATTTCATTCCCCTGACTCCTAATCAATAAAGAAATGAATTTCTAACACATGGGGGGTAACTCCAATGTATGTCAAAATGTGTGTCAAAAGTAAAATTCAGTTTTTATTATAAAAGTATAAAATTATCAAAACTATATATATATATATATATATATATAAAATGGTCATACAAATAAAACATTCCCAGAGTGCCGTTTGTTTCTACACAAATGGGCACACTCTCACCACACAATGTTGCAGAACCCCATATATGAAAGTGTTGTAAGCGTGCCTATATTATAAAAATATAAACACGCACAGAATCACACACAAACATACGAAACTCCCTGCAATCACCTTCACTTATAATACACGTTTGTTGTTATGAGAATCAGGCCTGGACTGGCCATATGGCACGCCAGGAAAATGCGCAATGGATGCCAGGTTGGCCGGTAGGGCCAAATACTCCAGCAGCACGTATGTGAGTGCTGGCTGGATACGCACGCATGCATGCTGAATGAGTATAAATCCATAACATGTGGGCTTGTGTATCCAGTATTGTCCATATCAATTGATAGCAGCTGGCCTTAAAGTAGCAGAGCCATCTTGTCATCCCCATTTTAACCCTGATGCCTGGGCATGGTCTTTTAATGCTTTGGTGTTACGTATGGTAGGACTAGGGCCCTCCACTTTGCCTCTGGTCCTGTTGCTAAGTTTGTACATTGCTAATACCCTACAAGTACTACCAATAAACACAATAAACACACACACATATTATATAGTATATATATATATATATATATATATATACATATTTCAGTTCACTGAGAGTGCCAGCACATTTACAAGGTTTTTAAGATGACTTCAGTTCCTTTTCTCATATTTATTACAATCATTTTGTTGATCTTTTGTCCTTCTGAAGCCTCATTTCTTAAGATTTATAGCATTAACGCGCAGCATACTTTCAGCCACACTCTACATTAGAATTCATTACAATACTAAATATATGACACACAAAAGGTTTTTGCTGCTCCAGAAAAGCAACTTGTCATGTGAAATCTTCTATTCAAATGCAAGGCTACACCGACAGAGCCAGCATGATTTATACTTAAACCCCTTTTTCTGGCTTTAGACGATCGTCGATAAACTCATTGAATGTAAATTTTCGAATAAAATTACTATTACAGTGATAAATGTAAAATAAATGGCCATTGCATTAACCAGAAATACCATCTTGATTGAATTACCAGTGCATAATGGTAGATGAAGACCCTTTATAAAAATAAAAATACAATATACGACTAATAATAAAAAGAAGTATAAAACATTGGATAAGTCTTTATACCTATTTAGAGCGACATATTTTGTTTTTTTAGTTTAAATGTGATTGATTGATATGTCAAATGCTGACTAAAATACAGTGTTATAGGAAACGGGTTAGCAATTTTTATTCTTGAGATGTAATGTAAGTAAATTTTACATTACCGACCAATGACATGGTAGATGTTAATACAGTGAGGGAATTTAAACACTCATGGTACAGGTATATGGCTATCCTGAGTCTAAGATGAGACCAAGGACTGATTAAGAATTGAGTCTTTACTGCAGGAAGAACAGGCAGACTAGATGGGCTATGCGGTTCTTATATGTTAATGAATAACTTATTTCCATGTGAGGTGTACTTTCTTAATATTAAAGCTGATGACAGTGGAGGACAGTGGGTCTTTTTGACTTGGGTAGCTCTCAATTATTTGGGACTAGTGTGTGTTGTACTTGCTATTCCACATGTAACCACTAGAGTAACAAGAACTTTAGACAGCAACTAAATTATATGATACTGTAACTATTGATCCTTTCTGAGTGCCTTATATGTGTTTTTTTGTTCAGCCTCTGTAAAGGTGCTTTGGTCATGCATGTTGTGAGTGTTGTCTGCCAAATATGTTATGATGCGTCTTACTCCTAGCCTATTTGGCTAGACTTACACCCTGTGATGAAAGTTGCCGGCTCTCCCATAAGTTTTATGCTTTGTATACGTTCATAATAATATATGATAATCGAATACATAGGATTTTTGCCGGTTATCATGTTATGTTGCAATCTAAACTCTTCTTAATGTATTATATACTTAAATGAGTCAGCTAAAACATCGAAAGCATTTTTTTAATGACACTGTATTCCATTTTTTTCAGCTTGTGACCTTATGAACCAAGGCATATTGGCCCTCGTCAGCTCTATTGGTTGTGCATCAGCAGGATCTCTGCAATCTTTGGCAGATGCCATGCATATACCTCATCTGTTCATTCAACGATCCACAGCAAGGACTCCTAGAAGTGGTTGCAGTCTTAAGAGAAACAACAGGATTGATGATTATACATTAACTGTCCGCCCACCAGTCTATCTGAATGATGTTATCTTAAGGGTCGTCACTGAATACGCCTGGCAAAAATTCATCATCTTCTATGACAGCAACTATGGTAATCGCTCATATTTTTGCATTCAGTAGACATTTATTTTTGTATTTCCATTTCTCTGCTCATGCATGAGATTTTCTAAACAAAAGCACTGAGGTTGAATTAGCTTCGCCGATTCCAGGGCTGGAAACAAAGAGGACAAAAAGTAAAGTATTGACAAATCCAACACTAAATAACAGAATAATTAGACAAAGACAAACACTTGAATGTACCGACCAGATACATTACTTAATGTTGCATAGGTTTTTATTTCCATCACTAGTACATATAATAAAAAAAATAACTCATCTGTACTTCAGCAGATATGTAATTGCAATAATAACTGGGTGGGCTTACTCCTGCCGCTCCAAGCCATAGTTGTTTCATTCATATATACCAAAGCAAAAACTCTGTATTATAAAGACTACACAACAAGTGCAAAAAAGGTAATCCTGTTTTTGAAATACATAAACGTGAGGGGTGAAAGCAGAGGCAGGGAACCAATAACACAAACGCCTTATGCGTTTCGAGCTATACAAAGCTCTTACTCATAGGCCTATGATTAAAAGCTTTGAATAGCTTGAAACGCGTAAGGCATTTGTGTTGTCGGTTCCCTGCCTCTGCTTTTACTCCCTCGAATGTATGTATTTTGCGTAATAAACAGGATTACCCACTGACGGGTACACCTAACACACTGTTGTAGAGCTTGTATGTGCACAAAATGCATTTTCTCTTGACTGGATGATTTTTTTTTTATAATGCCAGCCATGTGCTATGACATTTTTTTTTCAATTTTCTTCATGCTTTGAACATTATGCAAATATTTTTGCCAAAGTGGTTCCGGGTGCCTGAAGATGGCCCATTCTCCCCACTGCTTGCCAAAGTTGGGCAGTGAGGCAGCTACCCAGGACAGCGGGATGGTACTAAAATCTGGGGCTTTTGGGAGATATGCTGCAATACCAATATATTTTTTTTCCATATGTGGACTTGATTAGTCCTTTTGCGTTAAAGCCATATAAGAGTTGCTGTTTCCCCCTATTCACATTGAAATACACTGGCCGGTAAAGATATGCAAAAGTATAAGTATAGACATATACACAATCAGATGGAACAATTCAGGCATACATAGGAACTCACCTGATTTTAAACGGAAGCTGTGAAGGTACAAAACTAATATTAGGAGTCACTGCGTTTAATCTCTGGGTGGTGGAGGAGTGTTTGATCATGTCCTTGTTCTGCCCTTTTCAGTTATGTGAGCAACTCCACCTTCTTGCACCCTACAAGGAGCAGGAGAGGGAGAGCTCAGAGAGAAAGGCAAATCTATGAATATCGATTATTACTAGTATATACCCCTTGTCATAGATTGAAACAGATCACAACCTTTAGTGTGGATATTTTATCATAAACCTCATGTAACTGACATTGATTTATAGCATCTACGCAGAAGGTATTGCATTAATGGAACACTGAATTGTGAGCAGCAGTATGTGTGAATGATTTCCACTATGTGTATGTGTGTGCATATATTTTATGTTATTTCTCCCTCTTGTTACAACTGAATCCAATGTTCTTTCACTCTTAAGATGCATGAATAAAATATCAATGCACCAGTTCTTTCAGTTTACTCATTGATACGAACTGTGATCTCCCACCATTTGCATTCAATCTAAGAAACTGCGATTTCCATCTTATTCTTCACGTTGCAGTTTGTACTACACTAATGCATAGGTAATCAATTGGCCCAACATCTATTACTTTTATACAGTGTTTTCACATTCACCTTATGACTGACTGACTACATGATTAAGGAGAGTTAACTATAAAACATTCTTTATGCATTGATACATTCAAATTAAGGCGCTAACTCAACCAACATGAGGTGACTTACGTAATTAATGTCTGCATTCCACCATTCAATACATCTGAAGAGGAGACCTTTGAACTTTTCAAAGCTTATGTAACATTAGATCTTTTTCAATGTTGGCCTAATAAAGGGTATCAACTTAAAAAGTCTAAAAAGACTTTTTAGATTTTTTTTTCCATGGGCTAATCCAAGAAATATGGATTTATCTGTATTACCATTCAAAAATCACTGTCAATATGTATACTCATATTGTAACACAAAATATAAGCTAACATTTTTTTATTCTTCTGTGAAGAACGCAAAGGTGTCCAAGAGCCATTAATAAGGTCACAATGGAACACCAGGTCCATAGTCTTTATTTTTATAAGGCACATTCCTTTCAAGGCTAGGTTGAGGGATAGATCTTCTTGGTCCTCCTTCAAAGGTGGAATCACTGAAGTCTTTAATGGGAGTAAAAAAAATATAAAAAATAAGCAAAGTTTATAGAAAAAAGAGCAATGTTAATGGTGTTATAAAGAAAAATAGAAAAGGTCCTGTAAAACCCAAGCCCATAGCTTGTATTATAAAAATTCTGTCTTCCTAGGCCACCTAAAAGGAGTGTGAATTGGTGCTCTGTCCTCTTTAAACCATTCCAACTGGTGTACCCCTCACCACACCAACACTATCTAAGTGCTCTGGGGGCTCAGTACCACTACATGGTTCAAATTGCCATGATCTTTAGGCTAAAGGGCCAGGTTTTGTCTTTCCCTTACATACTCAAGTAATCTTATGAACCAAATATGTCTTCTGCACTCCATAAGGGTATAAAGTAAAATGAGACAATTACCTCAAGAGTATGAGAAAAATAGATATATTATACTCAAATTTTTATATGAACTCTAGGTATCATGTAATAATCAGAAGACTTGTAATCGAGGTCCAAAATCATTTTGGATTCATTTTTCGTTTCTTTCTTTGCTCATTCATACTCAGACAATGAATTTTGTTTCCCATCCTTTTGTTGCAGACAAGGTTTTTTTAGTTTCCCAAAAACACATCTCTCTTTTCCCCAGTTGTGTCTGTTCCCCCTTCAACCTCCCCCTGCCTTGTATCTGCCCCCTCGCTGGCTCACTTACCTTCTCCAGCCATTTTCTTATCTCATCTGGATTCTTGGCAGATGCAGAGACCATGATGAGCAGGGAGGAGGACAGGGTCAGTATGTGAGACAGTGCCCTGCCGCATAAAAAAACCCACAGGAGAAAGGGGGTGGGCATGTAGTACCCACACAGTGTCTGCAATAGAGGCTGCTCTATATTATAACGATCCTTGCTTAAATTAATGCACAGCTTTCCTTACAGACACTAAAATGGTTAATTGTTATTTGTGTATGCCCCTCCTGAGATTTTTACTTTTATTTAATGTAATAAGATTTTCCTTAACCTAAGAAAGACTTACTTCAATGAGAGGATGGTGGACATGTGGAACAATCTTCAAGCAAAAGAAGCTTGCTTGATAAGCAGCACAGGTTTATTGGGCTCAGAATGCTTAACGCATGTACCCACTTTGAACCTTGACCACATTTTCCATGAATGCTGCCAAAGATGCTAATCATAGCTTGTTTAAGCCTGTATGACCCCAGATAAAGCAACATCTTGTAATTACTGGCAACCATCCAGGAAAAGAGATGAGAGGGAGAGTGATGGATATGACTCTATAGCAGGCAAATGAATGAGCGAATTTAACAAAATCGCAATTCGTTTTTGGTTTTATCGGTTTCATTGGGGTTCACCTTCATTTTTGAAATATACAATTTTCGTTAAAAAAAACAAGTTTGTACAAATGCGCTAGTTTAATAATCAGTGACAATAAATTAAACAAGGTAATGAATTAAATAACAGAAAATATCCATCACAAAATAACACGATTGGCAACCTAAATAAGTTGACAAGTTTGAAAAGAGTAATTTGGTAGATACAAAAGAGTCTAGTATCATATGCAAACGACCTGTGTTGTAGTCCACTCTTTAATGTACCTGTTTGGGAGATCCTCATGGCAGAACCAACTCCCAGCTTAACACACTAGGAAGCAGAAATGTTGCGTACATTTCAATTAAGCCAGGCAGTAGAACTTTTTTGTCTGGTAACTTTTCTCAAGTCGTTTTAATTTTCATTTGGTAAATAATGCCATTATTTAAAAATAGAGAAAATTACTTTTTTCTGCATCATTTAACTATGCAAAAAT
Source organism: Spea multiplicata (assembly GCA_009364415.1). Lineage (NCBI taxonomy): Eukaryota > Metazoa > Chordata > Amphibia > Anura > Pelobatidae > Spea > Spea multiplicata. The sequence goes on along the minus strand of VKOC01020183.1, from coordinate 32,008 downwards.
ATTAATCATACAGTAATTTCCATTAATGTCAAACCTGCCAACTTGTCCTAAAAAAAATGACAGTGATAGGAGGCAATGAAAAGGTTCAACAACAAAGGTCATTGCTGATAATTAGACATATAAAGTACTCTAACAAAAACTAGCTTTCCTCTTCAGATTACAAACTGCATCTTAATATCATTAAAGTTTAACATTTTTACAGCAATTAGAGCTTTGAAAAAAATGCATATAACAAAATATTATACAGGACGACCTTATCTCCTGTACTATTTTAGCAATAAGTTGGCTGCTGGTTTTCCAACAATATTTACCCTTCAAACTACATAAACGATAATAGGGAAAATTGCAATCGATATATTGAATAACAACAACCATATGCAAACTCTTCAAAACAATTGGTCTGTAAAAAAAATTCTCAATTACATAAATATCCAATGCAATTTCCTGTAATATTTATTTAATGAACTACATTTTGTAAACTCAGTTTTTCAGCACTTTTATTACATGGTAGTATTGTTAATAGATATTTATGTACTGGGAGCAGGTTCCAGTATTATTATGCATATCCTGAAATATATGTACACTATTTTACAAAACAATTCAATATAAACAAGTCCCAGCAATGTGCCTTGTTTGTATACAAAGGCATATTATGTCTCTGATTCTCTATTTGAAGATATCAGGTGCTAGGATATGCTAGGCAATCATATTTACCTTTGTCGATGCCCTTGGCTTAAGGAAGGACTGCGCCACCAACCCAAACTCCACCTTTTAAGGATGTGCTACAGCAGGCAGAAATTAACTAAAGAAGGCTGTGCTGATCAGCGATCGCCCTTTGTAGCGCCACTGGCCTATTGAACGGTGATGCCTCAGAGACCCGCCACCCTAGGTTTAGTCTGATTTAAGAGAGGTGAACAAATGAGCACAAGCTGAATCATACAAGACCATCGCTCACATTGCTGAGCCTAGCCAACCCCACCTTTAAAAAACACAATTAGTGCTGCAATGCAGCAGGTCTTCCCCCCGTATGCATTAGAAGCTATATAGGTTATAGGAATCTAGATCAAGTCTGGTAAGATCCCATCTGACCTGCCCAGCTCTACCAATGAACTAAAAAAAGTATCAAACAAGCAGAAAATTAAGATTAAAAAAAAAAAAAAAAAATTAAAAACAAGAAATACAGCTGAACCAAGAAGAAGCAATTTGCTTATTTCATTACATTCTAAAAGAATGTATCAAGAGTTTTTTTTAATAATTATTATATTTCTAGGCAATATGTGTTAAAATTAACATTCATGGTTCTAGGTACAGATGTATATTTAGGCTCACTGTCTTCCACATTAACCATGTGACATTATAACAAAAATCCCAGTAGCCGTCCCTTTCATTCTGCACATTGTAGGGCTATATGTATTAGCGGTATACACGTACAAACCCCCCAAATTAGTTCAATTCCCCCAAGGTATTTTACAATGGGAATTTTACAGATGTCTGCTGGCATTCAAACATTTCTGTACTTTTCTGGTACCCTTTAAAAGAATATATAAATTGTACTTATTTCTACTGAAATTCACACATTTATCTCATTTAACATGGCTGGAAAGATTGGTCTGGGCTTGATACCAATTCAAGTGCAATGCCTGGTTTACTTGTAGTTTGAAGGAAAAAGCATAAACTGGAGCAGATCCAAAACAAAACCAACTATAGAGCACTGTTCCTATCTGGCAGATGGTCCTATGTCTGCTGAAGTAGAACCTTCTTGGCTTGAAGTTGGGTCAGTTTGCCAACCTATCTTAATGAAAGATTTAAAGGGTGCTAGAGAGATTAACTATTGTAACCATAAGTATGCATATTCAAGAAGCATCAACAGTTGATATTGTTTCTCAATCACATATAGTGTACAGGGAAGGGCTGGTAAGGTGTAACATGGAGGGATTATCCAGGGTCTGTGATGATATTAAGGTTTTCATTAAGTACCAGCCACATGCATCCAATGGCTTGTAGGATAATAATTACATCATAATAATAAGGCATTATTTTCCCATGACAGCATAATTTCTGTACATCAATATTGGTTTTCAATGCAGTTGCTTTGGGCCACATTAGTGTTTTATTTGACTGTCCTTTCTCCAAGTGAAAAACTTAATCTGTGTCAATTTCCCATAATTACAAGTATGTACAATCCTTCATTTCTTTTCATTTTTTTTTTTTTTTTTTTACATTTTTAGGTTTTGAATTTGTGAATTTGTACACTAGCTTTTCTATACCCACATGTCCTTTGCTATACATATTTAGTGCATCTTACAGTATGGCAGACTTATCAAAATATGTGTCTTTTGTGATGATAGTACAGATCAATCAATGTATTACAGGTTAGCTGCATAGCTAAGCCATAAATGTGTAGGTTAAATGGAATAATTTCATTTCAGAGAAGGAGTACAATATAAATAATCACATTTTTCTTAATCGATTTCAAATGTTCATTATTACCCTGGGGCTTATTCCAACTGCTTGATAACTATAATGTCTTCAAGTATGTCTCCAGACAGTTTTAAAACTGTTTATTACTCATTTGGCATCAAGCCAGCTTCCAAAAAGCGGCCTTTGCTTCAATGCACTACAATAAACATATAATTAATTTAAGTGTATTACTCAAACTATTTCATTTCCATTACAGCGTTTACGAGTAAGCTATCAAATGACTAGCTCCATGCCAACCTTGTAAACACACATCCAAATGTAAAAGATTCGTACAAGAGATGGGAATTCTCTGCTATCTTGGACGCTGCATGGGTTATAACAAGTTAGGGAGAATCATTAGATAATGGCACAAAATTAATTACTACCACAAAATAATTTTATCTATTTTTGTTGTGTTGCTCTTTAAAAAAAAGAGAGATGATCCATCAAGTGTATTGGAAACCATGGCATTCTAACTAAGAAAGTGATTTCTACCATTGTGGTACTTAATGGTAATAAATGAATAAAAACCTAAATAATCATTATTATATTAAGAGAAAGGGAATTCAAAAAAGACACGATAATAGCAAATTGTTTTATCAATTAAGCTTGTTTGCAAGTATGGTAGAAATAGGGTGAAACTATTTATAACTATTAACTATTTATATAATTAATTGCCTACAGTCTATGGTAGCCTTTACTTTTTACGTAAACCCCCTGAAATAGTTTTTTTTTTTTATTCATGGTTTAATCAACATGGGTATTCCATACTAAAGAAATAAAAAAAAATCTATGTAGAAATGTGAAATGATCCTTGTACCAGTGTCATAAAAGTCTATACTCAAAAACAAGGAAATTATTTTCTATCTGATCATCTTTACCCGAATGCAATGTGTTTATTCTATATTAAGGTACCAACACTGGTGTTCTATAAATGCTAGGAGCTTCATCAATATTCCCAACCAAATCTGTATTCAATTAGTGGCAGTAGTCTTGAAGCGTCTTTTGACATGCAGCTGGCATGCGAGCGTTTCATGGATTAACATTGATTTTCCTATCTACAGGATCTCTAAATGATGTTCTTCTGCTGGGTCCCAGTATAATTGAAAATCATCAGACCTGAATGTAATAGCTTAAAAAAATGTGTTGTCTATGCCACTTTGTATGGCAAGGTCATAAATGCTCTATTAAAACTAGCATAGGCTTAGTGAGCCATTTGTTATAAATATTTTGGGACTTCCAATTTATTCCGCACCTCATGGTTTCATGAAGGTTATCATGCTTCACACAACTTCAAAAGAATCAGAAAGTTACAGGGGATGCAGAGGATGGTGACCATCAGTAATCAGACCCGAAAACAAGCATAGGTTCACATGCACCTATACTTTACCTACACAGCTTCATCAGAACATACCGTGTAGGCACATGTAAAAAAAAAATATTCATGATGCATGTAATTTACAGTTTATGCCATGGAAAATCAGATTGAAAAGAAACCTTGCACGATAACAGTGTACAGATACACTTCCAAATTTGCATTGCATGTTAATTCATATTGTATTACTTCTGGATGAAAAATAGCAAATTAACTACGTCTGCCCTTAAAGATGTCATAAAAAATATAACTAATTTCCATTTAGACATTTTAATTAAATTACCGTGTCTTAAATTTAGTATCTCCAAGATAAATCATGACATTACTCCACTTGCACATTCATTATTTGACTAATGAGTTTGCATATGCAAAGCATAACACATAACTTAAAATGGAAAATAGACCAGAAAGAGAGAAAGAGAGGCTACGTTGGCTTTACATATTGTGCAGTTAATGCCCATGATTTTTTAAAAGCCATTTCACCATCTTAACCACATATTCCAGTCAACCTGTGTTAGGATGTCACCTGAACTGGCTATCGGTACCCCACTGAACACTTTTTTTTCTGTTTTCTCCAACTTTTCTCCAATGTTAATATAGCATGCTATTACATTTATGTTTTATTAGTATTGTATCATCTACTTTACAGTGTCACAGGGTACCCCAATCCTGTATATCACACTTGTCACTTGTCACTTGTCACCATTGTCATCACTATATTGTTGTCTTCTGTAAGGGCTTGGACACAACACTTTGTTCAAACTATATGCAAAATAGGGGAGCAGACAATCTAAAAAGCATAAAAGACATACACATTATGACTCCCGAGTGGCTGCTAGAATAATAATGGCGCAATAAGTGAACAAAACAAGAACTTAGTGCATACCCAGTGAATACAATTAGAAAAACACCCGTCCAAAGCATAAATATTAGGGATGTCAAAATACCCCAAGTCTGGTGAGTCTAATGAGTTTCTCATGGCTATATTACTTGCCAAGGAACAGTTGGACTTTATTCAAACTATTGATTGTCGAAGGGTTTATTATTATTTTATTATCTTGTTTTCTTCTGTAGATCTGATTTACTTGTATATGTTCTGAGGTTTATATGCTCATAAATTCAACAAAACAAAAATGTAGCAATAAATACTCAATAGGGCCAAAAAGTAGAACATTTGGATTCTATTCTGTTGAATGGTAGACGTTAAGAGAAAACCACTCCAAACTTTATAACAAATGCAATCCGTGTCCAGTTTTTAAAGGCTTTCCAATGCCGCTTAACATATGTGCAGCTTAACCTTCCGTTTTATGACAGTGAGAGGAGCAACCTCCAAGCCAAGCTAGGCAGTTTATGGATGTATTTCTGTTAACTGATTAGCATTTTGATGGACTTTTGATGTTCCTAGATATCCGTGGAATACAAGAGTTTTTGGATAGAGTCTCTCAGCAGGGAATGGATGTAGCTTTGCAGAAGGTAGAAAACAACATTAATAGGATGATCACGGGACTGTTTTCTACTTTACGAATTGAAGAACTAAATCGCTACAGGGACACACTGCGAAGAGCCATTCTCGTTATGAGTCCAACAACCGCCAAAGCCTTCATTACTGAGGTAAGAAATATTTTGTAACGCTTGCCTTTTTTCATGGTATTGTACTGTTGCTTTATTTTTTTACGTGTTACGATAACACAAAGAACTACCGGATAATTTAGTACTAGCGTATAAACAGAAACGGATATTGTAGGAATATTATGCTTCAGATAACCACAATGGATTTTTTTTTTCAAAAAAGTAAAATAGGTTAATTTTATACCTAATGGCAACGCAGGAAAAACATATGAAATGAACGTCTTTATCTGTATTGCTGCCACTTGTCACACACCAGGTCCATATCCCCTTAAGCTACCAAGACACAGACCAATATAAAAAAAAGTCACATTTGATGAGCATATTAAAGTTCACTTTAAGATTGTTTTAAAACATGTCAGAATAACACAATATATCACAATTTGGTACATATGTAAAAAAGGTATCTACAGTATAAATCACCCTTCACCTTTCAGATCTCAAAGCTATCCCTGGTTGATATGGTCATGCTGGTTTAAGTACAGGAGCATTAATTGCTGTAGCTACTCAACCATATTGCTAATTGTATTGATGTTTCTGTGAAAAGACCCCTAAAAGGCCTTAAAGAGCAAAGTTCCAGAAATTACATATAGCCAATGTCTACTGCACTCTTTGTTTGACTACTCATGCCCCTCACAAGGCTAGCCTTGCCCTCAGAAGAGGGAAAGCCCCGGGTAGCCTGCCCTGGGAAGTGCCCAGGTACGGCGATCAACGGTTTGATAAGCGGTTTGCTTATTGTTTTCTCAAGTGTTAACATTTACTAGGTATTTAGACATGTAAAATGTATCAAGGAATGGAGTAAGACACTTATATGTTTTGCATTTTAACTACAACCCCTCTGTTCTATTGATCCAAGTGGAAGTGAGTGATTCAAGTGAGGATCAAGCAGTACTATTAGAATATCCACCTGTTCTCAAGTAAGGGCATTTGTGTGATGTTTAAATATCCACTTAAAAGAAAATGTGTGCTACTTAAAGATCCATTGCTCCTCTATAATGAGATTTGTTTTAATTAAAATATATCTGTAACGGAGCTGGCTAGTCCGACCGACTACCTCCGATGTCTTGTGCTCCCTTAGCCTGGGACTCACACTTTCCCCGGTTCCCCAGTCACTCGCCGAGACTCAGTGTAGGGGAAAACCAAACGAAGACTGATTTATTTTAGACACACAGAGCTGGATATATCCAGCAATTTACATAAAACAAGATATTGGGACACAAACAACCCCTTTAATCTGCCTCCCAGAGACAACAGGGGCAGTAACGGGATTAACAACACAATAGGTGGGGGAGACTGATTTATATAACATTACTAAAACAATGGCGGCCTCTCCCTGGTGGCAGACCCTGGCTGTCTGCTGGAGATAATCCCCTCAGCCAGTGATGAGAAGATACTGCTGGGGGTAGCCACAGAAGTCTCTACAAACCCAGGGCCCATAGTCAATAGGGAGGAGGCTGGCAGTCAGGCTTCTCCAGTGGCCCCAGTGATGGAGGCCTCCGTCACAATTCTTCCCCCTTCGAATTGGACTGACATAGGATGAGACCCCAAACGGGTTGACTCCGTAGTCAGTCAGTTTATTTGGCCCATTAATGCCCTCACAAAATTGGTGCTCCTGCTGCTGCTGGGGAGATGGGCCGGCTGCGCCATCTCCCGGGTACCGCTGGGTAGTGATGTCTCCTGCATCCCCTCCCTGGTGCTCCTGCTGCCGTTGAGGAGGGAGTTCAGGTTCCTCCGGTACCGGAATTAGGTTCTGCCGCTGGGGAGATGGACCGGCTGTTCCACCTCCCTGCTTCTGCTGGGGAGGTAGGTTGGCTGCTGGATCTCCCTGAATTCCTGCAGCTTTGGTAGGTGCTGGGCAGAGGCCAGCGATGCTCTGTCCGGGTGCCAGCGCTTCAGCTGGGGTTAGGGCATCTTCTGGGTCGGCCTGCCGCTGGAGAGGGAGGACCGGTTCCTCTGCTGCCGGAAATTCGAGCTGCCGCTGGGGAGATGGGCCGACTGCCGCATCTCCCTGGATCCTTGTAGCCATTGCAGGTGTGGGGCAGAAGCCGGCAGCGCTCTGCCCTGTTGCCAGCTCTTCAGCTGGGACTAAGAGATCTGGGCAGACTGCCCAGCATTCTGAGGCCCCCGGTGTGGAGACCGCAGTGTTATCCACCCCTCTTGGGTTAATATCGTCAGACAAAAAATCAAATGAATCCCCAGTCTCTGGATCTGGTTGTGGAGCACAGTCGCACAGCTCCAGTATCGGATCTGGATTAGCTGCCCAGTATCCCTCTGACTCAGGGGTGGAGACCGCAGTCCCATCCACCCCGCCTGGGTCAACATCCTCAGCTGACCACTCAATCACATCCACAAAATCCACACAATCCCTGGACACTGGGGCATTCTGTTGAACGCGTTCGAACAGTTTTTTATATGCCTTCTCCAGTTCCCACTCCTGTGTAATTAGAAAGTCTAAATCACCTCTGAGTCCTAGTGCATCTGGGAGGTCCCACTCCCTGAAATCCCGGATGTCCTCGATCCGCCACTCCGCTGTACTGCCGAAGTCCGGATCCTCCTGCAGACTATCCCATAATAATCCAGGGCCACCGCAGTCATAGTCCTCTGGAGAACAATCTTTCGCAGTTCCCCAATATGCTTGCTCTGTATACCACTGCAGATCCCTATAGTGATCTTCCAGCTCTACCTCCTGCTGGACCAGCTTGTCCAATTCGGATACCCATTGCTCCTGGGGTTGCTGTCCCAGGAATGGCATCCGTAGTTCCCGCTGGTCTCTAATCTTTTGTTCGGAGCTTGGAAGACACTGACCCCGGCGTATAACAGCCCTCTGCCATACTGACCGTCGAACCACTTGCCTCAGGTTCTGGTATTGTTCTGTAGGCAGGGCAGTGGTGTAGCAGGAGAGGATGACCCGCAGTAGCCCCTGGAATTCTGATACCACATCCATGTCCTCGTCAAGGCGACCGAAGTCTGCCGTCCTTTCGGTCAATCCCGGTAGAAAGTAAGTGTCCCTCAGACTAAGACGAAATCCCACCGCTTGCCACCAATGTAACGGAGCTGGCTAGTCCGACCGACTACCTCCGCTGTCTTGTGCTCCCTTAGCCTGGGACAACACACTTTCCCCGGTTCCCCAGTCACTCGCCGAGACTCAGTGTAGGGGAAAACCAAACGAAGACTGATTTATTTTAGACACACAGAGCTGGATATATCCAGCAAAACACACATTTACATAAAACAAGATATTGGGACACAAACAACCCCCTTAATCTGCCTCCCAGAGACAACAGGGGCAGTAACGGGATTAACAACACAATAGGTGGGGGAGACTGATTTATATAACATTACTAAAACAATGGTGGTCACTCCCTGGTGGCAGACCCTGGCTGTCTGCTGGAGATAATCCCCTCAGCTAGTGATGAGATGATACTGCTGGGGGTAGTCTTTAGAAACCCAGGGCCCATAGTCAATAGGGAGGAGGCTGGCAGTCAGGCTTCTCCAGTGGCCCCAGTGATGGAGGCCTCCGTCACAATATCTTTCTTTGAATGTAAGCACTATTTATTGTTATATATTGGATTATATAGAATTTGTAAAAATCAATTTGTGATTTTATCATAAAATGGTCTATCATAGTCTAGAGAGAATTTGAAAAATAAAACCAAAGATACCTTTATCACTAGTAATAAAATCCAACCATACGAAGGCGCCAAGATTCATAGATAATGCACCTTTTTATTATAAGATAAATTAAGATATTGTTTGCTGCAAAGACCGCAGTATTATATCCTAACTGCAGTAACATTTCATTTTGCCAGAAGCACACGCTGATGGATCGGTCTAGCTTCTCGATCATTTTTCCCCTATTCTTCTACTAGCGGTTTCGCGGAGAGATTATTGTTTTGCTTTCCCCGCACATGAATTACTCAAGGTTATTCTAGACATAAATTCTTTCCAAATTGAGCCCTTGAAGTTCACTGCACATTCTTGTGATTGGTGAGCATGTACACACAGAGGGAAATAAACAAGGAATGAACCGAGTAACCACATCATAAATTGTGCATAGAAAAGCAACTTACAGCAAAAAAAGGTTTAATTGTATGATTTTGTGATAGAGAATTTCATTAAGATTTTTGTCTCTCTGTAAGTGAAAGCGTATGTGTGTGTGTATGTGTGTGTGTGTGTATGTGATATATGTCATAGCTGTGGATGACCAATTTTTAATGACCAATATTAGAGGATCAAAACGGAAGACTTTATTTATTTAGATAAACACAGTTTAAATGTGATCAGGGCTTTAACTACCATAGTGCAATAAGGACAGGTGCCCCAGGTGACTCTTTTAGAAGCAAAAAGTAATAAAAAAGTTTTGCAACTTGCAAGTCTCATACCTATTTTTATATACCAACACTAGTTATATATGATTGGCCAACAAAGACTTTAAATGTACATTTCTGATACCAAAATATGCATATACATTTTTTGTAACAGTTTAGATTATTTCATTGGTGGAGCAACCTACCGTAGATAACGAGTTTCAACCTTCTAGCTTAATTCGCTGAGTTTCCATAACTTATTCAATTAAAATAGTTTCCATTTTAAATGGATGGAACTTAATTTGTATTCATCACATTTTTTTTATTTATATAATAGGAATTATTTATGAATCCACGCTTATTAACCATCTAGCCAAATCTATTTTTAGCATTTCCACAGAGGAAGATGTTCCATACCAGAAATACATGATTATGAGTAAATAAGTTATATGGTGATACGGCAAACAGACGATCTTATTGTGCCTGTCAATCAATAATTTATGTGCAGGTACATTTTAAGTGTATTGTTATAATTGATAAAATATAGAATTTTTTTAATATAATTTGCAAACATATTTTTCTTTTTTTTCTCTTTACTGGATCTCTTTTCTATATGATTTTTAATATTAATACAATGAAACTAAATAAAAACTACTCCATATTATCTGCATTTTATTCCACCATCACAGAAGTTTTGGCCACGTTTGATGAAAAACTCCAAGGACTCCAAAACTCTAGGGAACAGGGCCTTGCCTGCACTTCTCTAAAGCCTACTCACTAAATAGGGAGTTTTTATTAGAGTTGAGCATTTCCGCTCCTTAATATCATTATACATTATCAAGAGCAAGTCCCAATGAGCTTCTACTGCAAGAGGGGCTGATTTGGCCCTGCATAATGCCTAGATAATGTACAGTTGTGCTGACAGCCACAGTGCATACCTGGGAACTCTCCAGGTTTGACCAGGAGATATCAGGCTGAAGCACCGCTTCTTCGGTTCTCCAGGTCAACACCCGAATCCTCCTGGTCGTGGGAGCGGGGTCTTGACAGGCCCTGCTCCTGGACTATTTGCCCTTTAAATGGGGGTGTTTCCTGCTGACATCAGCAGGAACTCCCACTTGTGTTGCAGGTGTGTTACAGTGTGTCTGGCAGTGATGTACTTGCATTGGGCGCTGCCGTCCTCACTGCCAGGATATGATGTATTTACTCAATGTTCCACGTTTTGAAGGCATATGGCGCCTTTTACTACATGCTATGGAAGCTGTGCCCGCCCACCCAAGAGGGTGATTTAGCCCCTGATATTGCGACACAGGGACTAATAAAATGTAATATGTCTCCATCGTAGTATGGCCTTTTTATATTTCTTTATAGAAATGTGAAGAAGAGCCATCTCTAGTAACCAAATTATTGTGGCTTGCTGTGCACACTTATTACAAGTATAGACATGTTTCCCTCCCTCCTAATCCTGCATATTAGTAAATATGCCATCTGCAGAAATGTTTGTTTTTGTTTATCAATTATTTACGATTCACTGTAACACTAATTGCCATGATACAGTTCCTTTCTTCTAACTCTGTAATTGTATTTTATCAATTAAGTATCAAAAGAAGAAATGATTAAGCCATACCAGTTTCTTGTTATGCCTAAGGCAGCTTTTAGCTAGGGGCTCCCTAGACATATAAGCTATAGTTAACTGTTGATGAATCACTCTCATAAAATAAATATCATATATGCGTCATCAAGACATCTGACAAATGTGGTCTACTTTTGTTTTAGCAAATTAGCTCTTATAGGTTAATTAGATTTTCCCTTCTTTTGTCATAAAACATATTATCCTGTATCACACATAATTTTTTTTTATTGCTTCACAACAAAGTAGTGATGAAATGGAAGATGTAATGCTTTTTCATTCTTATGTTCTTTTTAGATTCGTTCCACATAGACATAGTTTCTGCCTGACTAGATTTCTGGTGATAATTTGCACAAAACGGGATAACAATAAACAACAATACACAATCTAAGCATGTAAGCATAATTATAATGTGATAAAGAAAAACGATCCAAAATAGAAACGGTGAATGTGCAATTGAGCCAATTAATTGTTTGTAAAATCACAAAGTATTTTTAGAAATCTCTGTAGCTGGTAAAAATCATACCAAGTGCAGGGAGTGGGTCTGGAGGCTGACACTAACACAGTTCTACACTCAGACACTCAAACTGACACTACCAGACACTTAACACTAACACAACTGGACACTAACACACAGACATCCACACTAACATACCCAGACACACGGTAACATACCCAGACAAATACTGTCACACGCTAACAACTAACACACAAACTAGTATAGACACACTCTATCATAACCAGCCACACACATTAACACACCAAGACATACACACATACCCAAACACACACCCACTGTTAAACATACTAGGATATCCAAACATATACACAAGTAGCCATAAACTAACATACCCAGACACACACAGTCACTACACTAAGATACCCAGACACACACATATCCAAAAACACACACACAAAGTCACCACACTAACATATCCAAACACACACTAACATACTCAGACACAATCACACACAACTCACAATTGTGAAGCCCCAGCCTGCCCTTAATTGTCTACTGGTATCAGGCATGATGGAACAGGATGTGGACAGCTGCAGTCATGCAATTCCGTTCACATCCTACATTTTATTTCAGTTATCACAAAAAATCCCTGTCAATGCAAGAAAATGTTTACAGGTTTATTATTGCGTGCTAGAAAATGGCTTTTCCTGAATGAAAATAGTATTTTCACAATGGCTTCCCTTAAAATTTTGGCCTGATACATATTCCAAGGAAGCAATGGGCTGGTTTAGTAACTATTGAATTGCGGCACACCTTCCAAAATTTCAAATGTCCAAAGAAGGATATTTAAAACGTGAGCAGTTAGACTTGTGGCTTTATTAAGTCATCTTATGGCCTATTGATAGGTTAGGTTAGGATTTATGTAGCTGAGTAGTGTATGTAGAAGAAGAATGCATTTAATTTATACAGTTTAGTGTATAAACATGTTCAATGCTGTTTATATATGAAGTATAGAACACCTACAAGACGCACATTTGCGACAAACATTCCAAGCTGCTAGAAAAGAGACACATCAGGAAACAAAGAGAAACATTTCGTTAATATATACATGTTTAACCCACCAACAAAGCTTCTTGAAAGACCTCAGATTCAATGATCTTGTGTGTTTAATTCGCATTTATACCACCACAGAGTATCCATGCCACTAGAACCTAATAGAGGATGTTCAGAAGGATGGGGAGATGAAACTGAAAGGGAAATGTGTGAGTTACATAGCGGAAGAGTGAGTGTTTGTACATATTTGAAAGTGCATGGCCTTACAGTGAACTTGTGTGTATGTTTGTGTAAGTGTATGGTGTTTGTGTGTGCTACTGCATGGCAGCAGAATGTGTGTTATGGCATGGTGTTAGTATGTGTGAAAGTACGGTATATCATGTTAACATGTGTGAATGTATGATGAATGCAAGTGTGTACATGTTACTGTATGGTGCTAGTGTATATTAGTGTGTGGTGTTAACATGAGTGTGTGTACGTTAGTATTTAGTGTGAGATGTATGTGTTATTGTATAGTGTTAACATGTGAGTGTCACTGTACGGTGTTAGTGTGGCAGAAGTGAGCCTATGGTTAGTGGAGCTAAGGAGAGGAGGGACAAAGTGTGGGTATGTATGTGTAAGTGTATAGTGTTAGAGTGAATTTATGTGCTAGTATATGTATGTGTTTTAGTTGGGGGGGCAAATAAATACTACACCTAAGTGCCACTAAACCTTTGCTCACTTGGCTGAAAACCTCCTCCTTGTCTCCTAACTCAAAGGTTTCTGCAATGGGACTAATTTACTGCAGGGTATCATGGTGAAGTTTGAAAGCAAGTTCAGGGTAGTTGATATGGAGTGTATTATTAAGCATCAAGCGGTAAAAGTATAATGTAGCTTTCCTGATCACCAGAAGCAGTCTATAATCTAGAACAGATATTCAACCTTATTTGGACTACTATGCCAGATCTGCAAGCAAGTTTCCTAATTCATATTTTGGATTAGTATGCATGTTTTCCTGTATATGTACTTAATATCTATTTTGGGGACATTGGTATTTTTTTTTAAATTCCCTTACACAGATCCTTCCCTCTTCTAGCCTTTCTTCAGCCATAACTCTACCTCTTTTTACTCTAAATCTATCTCTTTCCCCACTTGTAGCTTTCCTTACCATCACCAGCAGTCTACTAGCCACCATCTAAAGTCTAACACTAAATCACACCGGCTTAGTTTCTTTTATTTAAACATGCTGAAAGTACTTACCCCTAAATGATGTTGGTGCTTAATAAATAAAAGGTAATAATAATAATAATAATGTGGGGTCCTAATATGTGTACTGAATATTGGTATATATTTTAATTGATGGGCACCAACGCATACTATATGGAAACGTATATATTTTAATCGATGGGTACCAATGCATACTATATGGAAACATCAGACCAGCATAACTTTGTGCAGAGACATTTATATATTAGATTCATTCGATTTCTGACTATGCTTATACGTCTGTTTAATTCACCGTTGAAATTTGTACTTAAGATAACTAGCACAGAAAAAAAATTGTTTTTTTGGTATTCATTTTCAAAATCAATTGTGAAATTACTATAGTGTCCTATTAATGATAAATGGGTCAAGATGAAGGTTAAGAACATGTCCTTATAAATACATTTGTGCTAACAATTTGTTAAACCTTCCATAGATTAAGACACTTCTTTTTTTTGCCTGCTTGCTAATGACAAATTGCCTCCCCACATTAAATTATTCAAGTCTTTCTTCAGTGTGTGGTAAATGGCCATAATTACTTTTAATGTGACATTCAATATACTATGTGTTTGTTCTGTTCTTATAAGATGAAGTGACTTGTTCACTGAAAAATATAAATTAATTGAGATCATGCTGGCGAACTTCATTTTTTCCTTAAAGTTTGGGCTTGTGAATTTGTTTTGTAACTTGTCCACAAAATAACAGAATATTAATGTAAATCATAATACTTGACCATTATACAATAGAGTGAGTCAGTGAGTATGTATTAATAATATTTTTTAAAACATTTAGTAGGTATATTTATTAAATAGGTGGAATCTTTAAAGATAATCTGTCTTTTTCCAAATGTACGCTGTGTAGCTCTACACACTAAATATACCTACTGTATGTAATGTGCTGTATAGATTGAAATAATTATTATATATGGACGGGAAACCAGCATTTTGTGTTTTTCATGGGAACATACATCTTTACCAAGATTTTTGTTAAGTTACTTCCCCACTTTAGGGACAGCTGATTCTGTATGATTGTAGAAGTGAGGGTGGGTTGGGGGATATAGAGCACAAAATCGGTTATACTAATGTTGGTACCTTGGCACATTTCTTAAAATACATATGTTAAAATAGAATGTTAATGTAATTTGAATGTAAACAAGAACACAGTTGCATCCCAACTACTCACAGCAGTGCCGGTTTTCTATATCACAGGCAGAATAATCAGTATTTATGATGCCTGTATTCAGGGCCAAGCCTAGGGTCACTGACGCCTTTTTTTTTGTTTTGGCACCCCCAAATTGGGCGTGGTTATATTGCCAACTTCTCCCCTAAACAAACATAACACTTCTAACCACACCTATTTACCACGTCACCTCTTTAGGCACCAAACGTCACAAAATAACATGTCACACACTTCCAACATGCACCAGTTTTGCCCCTAAACAGCTCATCAGTACTATCTTTGCCCCAAAACAACTTAGCAGTGCCATTGTTGTCTCCAAATCATTAGGGACAACTGGACAGCAAAGTAACCTTTGGTACTCTAGAGGTTGTATAATATAATCCACATTATGCATATGCATAGCCTTCATCAGTATACAATTATCCAGACAAAGAAATGATACAGTGCAGCTGGTAGTGAGCATATGTCTGACATTTGTGGTACGGCATAAATACCATTACTATATATTGTGCCAGATACTGATAGTTGTACTGCATAACTCTCACCATTATATATATTGAGTGAGATAGTGGTACAGCATAATTCCTATCATCATATAGCAAGCCAGACACTGGCAATGGTATAGTGTAACTCCCATCATTATATACTAAGCCTGACAGTGATACACTAAAACCAGATACTTTAAGTGGCTATTTCCTATGGGAAAATGTATAAATACCCTATATTATTGTAGCTGAAATCAAAAAGTTAAATCACGACACTGCAATTGCTAATGAAGTTTGCTATACAGCCCAACTGCAGAGTTGTCCACTTTTTAATGTATACGATTAATGCTTTTTGAAAAAAATTGGAAAGAATTTCAGCATAAGGAAAGAATGGGTAATATTTAAAATAGAATTTCTGTTGAAAGGAGAGCAATCAGCAGCAACATTCCATTTGTTTCCATAGTAACAACTGTACATATAAGGCTGTCACAGAACTGGTCTTTAATAATAACACATATTGTTTGTTTTTTCATTGTTTTAAATGTGGATTTCTGCATAGACCATAGATACTCTGAGCTTCACTATGAAAAAATGTTATGTTAATTTAACATGTCGAAACTTGAACTTGGAAAATATGTATATTGTTTTACAGTTTAAAAATGAAAGTAGCTAAATTGGATTTTTATGGAAATATCATAGTGAGCCTTATATTACTTTGCCTCAATAGATTCACTGAGTAGCTCAATCTACCTGTTAATTTCAGATTTTAAATTCAGCACCTTCAATTTATACTTTTGAATAAAAATCTAATTTCATTTTACCGGCACAGCATACTAAAAACTAGATTTCAGCTTGAACAAAACAACAAAACAACTACAAAAACGTAAACCTTTTATTAGCCAATACATGGTAAATTTGAAATACAATTAAATATTTGATTTTTTTTTTCTCAAAATCAAATTTTCAAGTCTTACTTTTTTGTATAAGTGTTTGCTTGTATTTTCTAGAGTCTAATATAAGCAAAGATCAAATGTAGATCTAATCAATACTATACATTTAGAACAGTATATTGCTGTGTTACAAAGTCATACAAACCAAATGCTCTGAACTTCTGAGGGTCTAAAGGTTACGCAATTATACACTGCTTATATTTTAACCATTGCATCTGTTTATAGATCTCAAAGGTGTATGATAACTAAAAACATTGTACTTACATTGTACAAAGAGACTAAGCTATTCATAAGAGAAAAGCTGAATAACTCCATGTAATATTAACTGAGAGACTTCAAATTAATTAATACAAACTGCATACCCCTTTGGTTAATTAAGTATTAATTTACATGTATTTTGCTAAGCAGCCTTCAGGCAATTATATGATCCTATTACGGTATGTTTCTTAAAAAAAACTGGTGAATGTATTTATTTTAATTAACTTAATAAAACTTTCAACGGGCACACTTGCAAGAAACCTCCTAACGTCTCCAAATCACTCAACATATAACCTAGAATATATTTTTAAACCAGATCATGGGACAGCAAGTCTAGTCAACCCAACACTTTTGACGTAAATGCATTAATACGCTAAACAACGGGTTGCATAGAAATAGCTTATCATAAAAGGATACATCATATTCAGATTTTCTAAATGATAAAAAAAACAGGTGTAGGAGGTTGCACACCGTTAAAAAGGTAAAAGTAATACTGAGAAGATGTGTAGTGTCAGAATATGTATGTAAAAGAAGGCTTTCAGCAATAATTGTTGACAGACTGTGCTAATATTATGAAGCTGGAAAGAAAAAATATTCAGACATGATTTTTTTTAAAAAAACGTGACTTTTGGAATTCTTTTGGAATACCGTCTAACCTACCCCATCATAAACGATAAAATATGAAACCAGACTATTTCTGAAGATTCTAGACACCATTACTTACATTATGGATAATAACATTAAATTAAGCTATTTTATTGATTTCCCTTAATGCCAACTTTCATTACTTATGCTGATGTCTTTTGTTGCAGTTATTAATGTATAATGATGATTATTGTTATTTATTATTCATTTACATTTTTTACATAAATTTATCAATCATATATGTCTGCAAAACTTTTCAATAAATATAGGGATAAAATGTTTAATTTGTAATGTATACTTAAGGTTGTGTTCTGTTTTTAACCAAAGTCTAGAGACTGACCAGGTTATTGGATTGGGCCCATGCTTTTCAACTCTATATCAGATTTTATACTCAATGGCCAACTTGAACAATTATTTAAAGAATCAATGCAATGGAAGGGTAATTTAGCTATGTATGCTTTCAGGGCCGAATTGGGCATGGTGGGGCAAAACCGGCGACCATCTAATGATGTAAGCTCGGCCATCAGCTGGAAATGACAGGCCATGTTTTACGTGTTTTATGCTCACATAGCATTCAGAGCCATATCCAACCGGTGTCTGCACACAGCACCCAATCTGCTGCTGGAGCAGAGTGATGTCCGGCAGCAGCCCACCGCAAATTTGCCCCGTGTGCCAGGTGGCCTGCGTGCATTGAGCTCTTTCTAGTATCAGTAAATTTCCATTGCAGCCAAACTGCTGTCTGTTTTTCTTGCATGCCTGATGAAGACATCCTACACAGATTTACATGTTTTTTTTTTCTAACTTTCCCTATAACATGCATAATTTCATCTTAATAGCATATGTTCTTTTGGAAGTTTAATGATTTTCATAAACTCACAATTAAGCATCTGGGTAGCGCTAATAATGGCTTAAATGAAATGAGTTACAGTTAATTGGTGTTGTGGGTAACAAGTAATTGTTGTACAAAGTGTTAAACGTGGTGCTGTTGCCATAGCAACTACAAGTGAGTCCCTGCTGATTGTTTCGCTTGACTTCTGACCAGCTTTTTCTATGTACATAGTCCCCATAAGGACATAGCTCATCATTCTTTATGTTATCTGATAGCAAACCATCATATGGTATATGAGTATTTAGAAATCCATGAGGAGACTACTTACGGTACTTTGAAAGCCCCTGCTATCACCTCTACATCATCCATGTCAATGCTAATGGAACCTCTATAACTAAGGCAAACTTCTGGAAACCCTTGTTTGATAGTAAAGTCTATAAATTCATAGTGAGCACATTTTAACTGAATCTTCACAAATATTGAAGATTAATGATTATTACACACAGCTGAGGCAGCTTGTGTCCTGAAAATAACAGAAATCTACAAATAAATATACTGCTCAAAGATTAAAAGTGACTTGTTAGACATTTTATACGTAGACAAGAAATACCTCATGTTACTTACCCGTCCTCGGTTCCCACGTCGCCGCAGCAGCCGCCACGCAGGAGAGGGAGCCCCCCCTCGCACGGCCACCTCTCCGCGCGCCGACAGCGAGGGAGAGGGAGCCCCTCCACGCAACGGACCTCCGCAAGCAGCAAAAAGAGGGAGAGGAGACCCCCTCCACCGCACGGCCACCTCCGCAGCAGCCGACAAGAGGGAGCGGGAGACCCCCCCTCCACCGCACGGCCACCTCCGCAGCAGCCGCCACGAGGGAGAGGGAGACCCCCCTCCACCGCAAGGCCGCTTCCGCTGCCTTCCTCTGAAGTGCCGCGCAGGAGAGGCAGACCTCCTGGTACACGGCGTCCTGCTGCTGCGCATGTGCGACCTCTAGTGGCGAACTCGCATACTAGAGGAATTTATGAAGGGAGATTACGCCATCCACAAGATGGTCGCGAGTCACAGACACCGGAAGTGATGTCATGAGGGGCTGATGGGAGATTCAGACTTCCTCTGCGGTTCTCCATTTAAACCCCTCAGACCAGTTTCACCTTGCCTTCTGATGGTCGTCTATGCCTTGTGCTAGCACCCAGATAGTGTTTTGTCTCCTGTATTCTCGTGTATGATCCCGGCTTGTCTGACTTTGTTGTGTTCCTGATTCCTGACCTCGGCTACGTTTTCGTTTATCCTGTTTTCCTGAATCCTGACCGCGGCTACGTTATATGACTATCCTGCTCTCTGGAAACCTGACCTCGGCTTGTTTGACCTGTTCTGTCCTGGAGTCCTACCTGACCACGGTGTCTCCTAACTACTTGTACGTGACACCTCAGTTATTGACTGTTTTCAAAGAAAAACATTTTGTACTTATTATTTTACATTACATTTTGTGCTCCAGATCATGGAATGAAGAATTTCAGAATAACGGACAATATTTGTTTTTTAAATACTCGCAAGTTACAGGCACAAATGGATAAAATATGCAGAAACCGTTTGCAGGAGGAAGGGGGAATACAAGTGGGGCACATGATTGAAGTTAGTTGCCCATGATGTCTACTCTATTCAGAATGGAGCTTCATGCACAGAAGCCCTCACATCTTCGCAAAGATAAAGTATAATGTTCTACTTGGAATTTTGAATTTGGTGGCCCATCTAGCCGGCTCATGCTAGCAATGGGGGCATGAATGAGGGAGTATGATGCAGGAGTATTAATGGATAGGATGATCATTTAGTTACATCCTTTTGCCCCCTGTATCACCTATTAAAGAGTATAATCATAGAAATGTCCCTTGTGCGCCTATGATAAATCCAGCTGTGATGATACCAATGTACTGAGCTCTGTAGACCCAATGCCCAGTAAGTAGAAAACACTATCCAGATATTTAGATGTTTCACAACTAGAAATGCCATATTCAGCTTTTTTTGAGAAATATACTAATATTGTAATATATTCCATTAAAATCAGTCCACTTTAATGTTGATTAGTAATCATAAATAAAATCCGTTTAACAGCTCCATTATTATAAACATAATCAATAATTAAAAAAAAAAATCAAAGAAAAAAAGAAAAGATGGCTTATCTTCTCTTCTTGATGCTTTTTTTCTCTCTGGTGACTGTAGTATGCTTTCCGTTTTATCGTGTGTGATTAAATTTATGACTATCCATATAACCAGGTAGGTTCAAGTCCCAAAGCAGCATTATAACTAAAACCAATCTATTTCCTTTATGTCAACTTCCTTAGGAGGTATTCCTAAGAGCTCGCTGGATAAACCCTTCTTTTTATTAATTCCTTGTTTCATTTCACTGATAGGGTATGCATATTCTAAAAAGCTATTATTCTGTTAAACTCATGCTGTCTTCTAAATGAGTGTTCCTTCAAACTACTTTATCATTAACCAAGTAATATTCACTGCCATCTTTCTGTAAATGTTTTAGGATATTTCTGAGCATTTGCAGTGATTGGTTTCTATAGCTGGGGCTAGCACCACAGAGCTCCCCCTCATCATCTCTTAGTAGGAATATGCAGGGGATATGTCTGAACCCGAGGACGGGGGGCTACATGCTACTTTTAAAAGGGTGCAGAGTTGGTGTGATGGGGATGTACAGCTGGCAGAGCCATGCACTGCCGTGCCATGCTATATGCAATCATGTGCCAATTCTGAGCCAGATATAAGACTATTCAGTTAGCTGAAACGCCCCATAGGTTGCTATCTGATATGACAAACTTTTCAAACTTTGCACCAGAACCCCTTTTTATACATAACCTCCAATGTATGAAGCAACATAGGTATAATACAAAAGTCTACACTGTCTCAATTGTTCTTCACAGAAGAAAATACAGTTGATAAATCATAGCGATCTCACCATTAGGAAATAAAAACATACATTTGCCACATCAGATCTTTTGTGTTTGTAATTTTTTTGTTACAATTTTTAAGCTTCGTAGAAATGTTGATGTAGCAGATTTTACATCCATATAAAAAGAAATACATCAAAGATCTGTTTTTCAGAAAAAAAAAACCCAAACGGTTTCTCAAGACAAAAATATCATGCTTTTTATTGTATTCTTTACTTGTTATTTTCATAACTGATTATTTTCCCTACTAAGGTCGTTTAATTATTAATATAAATTCTACCCGCAAAGCATAATGAATGTGTTAACATTACTAACAGAGACAACAAATTAAAAGAAGTTCTTTACGCATTAATGATTTGCAGCAAATGCATCCATACACACACATAAATATGAATTTAACTTGACTAATACATATTGCCTTAATTTATGTAAATATAATTGTTAGAGTAGCATTAATGCAAAACATGGTCTAGGAATTTTATGTTATCAGTAAAATGCACATTATTTTGAGGTATGGAAATCGTTATAAACATCTGGCTAAACATTTCTTTCAAAGACTGCTGTTACATTAAGATATGCTTAACTAAAGGTTTAAAGTACTTACAATTTCAAGAATTAAAGGCGTTTCACTTCCTTTTTTAATTTAACACAGGTAAAACTAAACATAGCATTAGAAACATAATAATTACTACATCATTTCGAGAAATATTTTCTTTATCATGTCAGGTTTTGACCTAACCATATTTATTGAGGGAATACTTAATTGCCAAGTGATACAAATAGATACAAAAAGCTGGCATTGAAAGGTTGTTGTCATAACAAAAACCCACAATATGCTTCCTAACAAGTTCTACAGTATGTTGTTTTTAGAAAAGAATGAAATAACAGTTTTGCTTTACATGGGCAAGTCTATATTTTTTTTTCCGGAATTATATGCAGAACGCTACACTCTATAAAGAAGTCAGTAAAACTGTTCTTAGTGCCCTCCTTTACCTCTGCTGGTGAATGTGCATATTCTTTGGTGTCAGTCATCCTGTATCATGCAATTTTCAACTCATGCCATGATCATTTTAATCTTTGATGCGAGGGTCAGCCAACGTTATCAATGCATAGTCCTCGCTGCTCTTCACAGAAATTATGTGTGGATCATCCCAATAAACACCACATCTGATTGTGTGTGGTCTCACACATCTACGTTATCACTGTTGTCATGCTGCATTTGCTAGCGTTACTGCTAGTTCTTAGGATTGGAGATGGGGAACTTGGAGAGTGCACTCCTTAAATCAAATTTTTGTGCACAGTTTGAAACTACTAGGTGCAGAAAAAAAAAAGACTCTAGTAATCATCTTTATTCTCATTTTATTTCTTTGTCTTATATCAAAGAGCGACTCCTTCACTTACAATTCTGTTTGCTGTATGTCAGTGGAGATAATTTTGGACTTGCCGTCAGGCTCATCATATTGCAGCCCTTAACTGGATGTTGGAGTCCAGAGCGCAGGAGTGTAGGAACGCAGCGATTGAAACAAACTTCACAAATGGCACAAGCAGAATGTTTGGTTATAGGTTATATTACAAAAGCAAGACATCTCACCAGAAGCACCAGAGTAGGAGGCATATCATGTATACAGACTGCTGGGGAGTATGAGAGTAGAAAAGTGTGTTGTAGCTACAGGCGTTGTGCTATGGATATACTCCACCCAGGCCACACTGACACTAGGCCCACTCCTGTTTTTGGGTCCCATATACCTCTGTACTTCATTTCTCTCTCTGGCCTCAGTTCAACAAGCCATCTTAACTGCAAACTTTATAAAAAATAAAATAAAAATTGTGCACTAAAACTATGCTCACCCATAGTTCATACAAGTGACAGTGCACACGTAACCAGCAACAACTGGCAAATTCACATACAAGTTCAGCAAGCCAAACTCTGAATCTCCTCATAGGGAACACTGTTTCCATTTGAAAATCACCACTTATCTAAGCAGATGAAAGGCAAACCTCTGGGCAGCCCATTCAGGTCAAAATAATTGAACAATTATGTTCAATTAAGGTAAACTAACCTTAAAATGTGATCAGATCCCTTTATATCCATTGTATCAAACATGAAAAGTTATGGTTTTCACCAATTATGAAAATTTCACTTGTATGGGCTTCGTGCTAGATCCCTATCATTGTTTATTGATGAAAACCATCTCCTTTGAAGTATGTGATACTGTTGTAACATGGGTAATAAAATGACTAGTGCAAATGAAACTTCTGGGGGAAAAAAGTCCATGAAATCCATCAAAAAACGCTGTTAAGCATGAGGAAACAAAAATAGCAGTAAAATAACAGTAAATGTAAAAAAAACCAGTGTTTCAAAAATAATCCTAAAAGAGTGTTAAATGGTGTTTACACTCCTCTGTGCACATGCTGTGTATTTGTGTTACATTTTTACAGTAGGTAAAACTAGTTAAGGTCTGACTACAGATTTCTTGACCTACTTTTTTAAAAATTCTGTCTATAAAAGCTTACTAAAAAGCACAAATATGTGGATATTTGGTGAATATGAATGTTAAGGAAAAAAACATGCAATTGTTGTTGAATCAATCATTATTCATATATTTAAAACAACTCAATGTAGTTTAATGTCAAGTTACGGAGGAGGGGTCCACATTTTTTTCTTGTCCTAAAATTGTCCTAAAAAGTTTTTTTGTTCAGTGCTGGCAGTAGTAGTAACAGTGAGTTAGAGAGCTAGTAACACAAATTTGCACCAAGGTTATGATCAGTTATAGAGATATACAGTAAATGTATGTTTACAGGTGGCAAATATTCAAGTTTTGCTTGTTTTGCTTGTTTTGCGATCACCCATAATCTAGGTTAGCACACATTATTATGAATCCAACTAAGCTAAGCTAATGTTTGAAAGTTGTTGGAAAGCACCTAGTGGTTGCTGAAGCAAAAAAAAGTTCCAAAACCAAAAATCCACAAGTGTCTAGCAACATAGAATTGTAAATAGGGTATGTCGACTTTAAGTGTTAATTGTACTCTGTAGTATGCTAAGCAAATAAACCCAAGCAGATCTTTTATTATTTATTATTTCTTTTAAAGGTTTAATCATATAAAAAAACCCACAGAATCTCTTAAGAAGCTTTTTTAATTAATATGACAATGACATAATAAAAAAAGGACAATTGCCAAATTTCTAATATTTCAAACCTAAATATTTCTGGGATTTAGGTTTAGGCATTCAGTAGTACTAAAAACGTTATTTCTATTGCAGCCTAGTACTTGAAGAACAGATTAGATGAAGGCATTTAAGAACACACCTACCAAAAGATTATAACACCTAAACCTGGGCAATAACAACTAATAACAAATCTTGCAAAAAAATCCTCCAGGCGGGTTTCTCCCTATAGTCCATGCGTAATACATATTTTCCAGAAATACATCAACTACTATGTACAATAACAACTTTTTCAAGATAAACTCTCATTACCTGTAGAATCAAAGGGTAGATGTAGCTTGGTGGATATCAGTGCCAGAACTTCAATTTAGATCTCATGCTCTCCAGTTCCCATCAATCTTTGCCCTTTCTCTTTAAATGTCCTATTCACATATTCACAAATCTCAACTCTATATCAGGCATCTCACATTAATATATGTCTTATTGCTTTGCTTTTCTTACACTATTGTCATTGTTAAACATAAACTCTTTCCTTTCTGTCATTTTTTAATCTATATAGTTCTAAGCATGGGTGTATTTTGTAATTGCCTTTTGGTTTGATGTTAAACCTATACTGGGTTAAATTCAATATTTAAAAATGTATAATTAAGATAGAGGCTTCTGAGAGATATAGCATAATATTTTTTTTAATACTAAACCATAAACTCCTTTAGTAGCGTGAATGGGGAGGGTTTTCTTAAAATTTAACATTTGCATTAAAATCACTGTTTTTTGTGGGAAATTAAATGACCGAAAATTGTGAAGTTCTTTTACAGGCCCAAAGGTGATATACTTAATGCGTTATAGCAGTAGGTAATAACCTGCAGAATATCTGGTGGTTAATATCATAAAGTACAGTCTGTTACATTAGCACACAGAAGGTAAGGGTTGTAATATCAAACATTAAGTTGCATGTGGTGTGAAAAGGGTTGTCTTTACAGCAAAATCTCAAAAGAAGCGCATGTTTTTACAACAGCTGATGTTCTGGGATACGGTCATTAATTCAGCTCTGTACTTTTAATGAGTAAACGGATTTAATGTATTCACGGTATACTGTGAATAATGTCCTCAATTCAGAGCAGCAGCAATGTCCAAATCATACCTTTTAATAAAGGACTGAAGTTCACTTTAAAGGAACTTGCACATTTGTATTAAATAGTCCTTAATAATACATCAAAATGCACTTTTCTTTAAACTTTGGAGTAAAAAAAAAAACATATTGTATTTAAAGAGAAAAATACCATCTCCATAGAGCGGATGCCTTCACGGTCCAAACTGGATCATTGAATGTATATTTTTACACTTTGGTCACAAAAAGGTTAATGTACAGATTTTTTTGCCAATTGTTGAAGAAGGATTTATCCTAGAAGTATCATAATCTGGATATTTGGTGGTCCATATCCTGTGACATTTGGTAACTGCGGTATCATTTGCAAATGGATATGTTGCTATTACATAGTATCTGTTTTGTATCTTTTTTGTCACCTTGTTTGTAATTATATTACTAAAGCACAGTGATCCGCTATGGTCTGTCCGGAAATGGATTATAAAAATCTATTCATTACAATTGTTTGTATTCAATATAATGCAAGAATCTCCCAGTAGCCTAGTCAGTTGATTGGGTTTTAAGGGCTTATGTACAATGAGCAATTTCCCAAGTGGTAAATCTGGGCAATCACCATAACAACCAGTGTTCACTGCAGGTTGACGCTATTTGTACCAAACCCCTCCTTATATAAAAAAAACCCCAAAACATTGTCGTTATTCTCAGACATATTACAGTTGCGTGACCCTGTCCTTAGAAGTCCATATTTCATTAGAATAAGATATGGTCAACATTACCAGTCTGATGACTATCTTTGTATCGGAACCTCTGTTCATAGAGTTATTCTTATAATAAACAGAAAGTATAATATATAATATATATAAAAAGAAAGTATTTTCTGTTAGCATTTCCCAGGCCTGCAGATAAACCATATCTAATCTGTTTCACAGCGTTTATTCTGTAACAATAAATCATCTGCATTGCAGGCTTCTTCCAGTGCCAGTTCAGCTAACCAGTATCTGCCTTAATGAATTAACATATTTTTCTGGAAGATTAGTTTGACTCCTCTTTTTTTCCTGTGTATTGTCTGATGAAAGAAAATTGAGCAAAGGAAATGTCAAATTGCGAAATTCTTCCTCCTGCGCTCCCTAAGCAGCCAATTAGACTATTACCTTCTGTATATCAATCCAGTTAAATAGCCAGCGATTCTGTTTATTACATGCACGCAGGTTTTTGTAGGAAGTAAAACAGTATTTACTTTCACAAACCTTGGTATCCACATGTCTTACGGGCAAAACCATTTTTGTTACGTTTTAACTCATTGTAAAGTAAACTGTGATTACTTTAATATGCATTGTTCAAATGATAGAATCTGTAGCCTTGCAGTTGTTCTTCTCTTACATGGTCCAATGCTTCTAGCTACTGGTTGGCTTCTTGGAGTAGCCTTTGGTCATAGGCAAGCACATCATTGAAATCAAAAGAATGCTTTAGATGCATGTACATGGGGGTCGATACACTGTTTACTGAGCCAATGTTGGAGGTGACCGCCGGTAAGTACATGGGCGTAGGACCCGGGGGGAACGGGGGACAGATCCCCCCCAGTAACTCATGCGGGGGGGGACTGATAATTAAGAAATCCCCCCCAAGGCCGTAGGAACCCCCCCCAATAGAAACGCTGCAGGAGGAGAGGGGTGCCGAGCGGTCGTTTTCAGCAACCACTCGGCGTCCTTCTGTCTCCTCTGCTCCCTGCAGCCACCCCCCTCAATGCTGCCCCGACTGCAGTGGCGGGAACGTGAGGCGTCTGTCACGGTGCCCACGATGACGTCATATGCCGGCGCTCAGCAGTGAAGCCGCGCGTATCGCGGCAGAGCATCCAGACAGAGGCCTTGCGCTCCCACCACAGGACTGCAGGGTAAGTGAACTACAAAGGGGGGATGCTAGCTAGTGAGAAGGGGGGGGTAGCTAGTGAGAAGGGGGGATAGCTAGTGAGAAAGGGGGGTAGGCAGCTAGTGAGAAGGGGGGGTAGCTAAGGGGTAGGTAGAGAGTGGGTAGCTAGTGAGAAGGGGGTAGGGAGTGAGTAGATAGTGTGAGAAGGGGGGTGATAATGTGAGAAGGGAGGGGTAGGGAGAGGGTAGATAGTGTGTGAGAGGGCTTGGATAGTGTAAGAAGGGGGAGAGGGGGTGTGAGAGATGGGTAGAAAGTGGGGATCTGATAGGGGAAAGTGCTGCCCCCCCCAGATTGTTACGGGTTCCTACGCCCATGGGTACGTATATCAAGTGTATGGAGATGTGTTCAGCCAAACACATCTCCAGCACGGATAATAGGTTGGGAGTGGGGCAAATATGTATTTGCGAGATGCATACCACAAAAAATGTGAAGGGACCATGCAGCTATCATATGCAGTAACGTTAAATGATGGCAGGACTGTGCCTTTAATAGTCAAAATACAACATTTCTTGCTAGTTAAGAACAGTGCATTGCCAAAGCCAGTTTACTGCACAAGTACCTAGCAACTGATATTTTTTGGAACTATATGGCAGTGAGATTTCAATACTCTAATTTTCACATCAGGTGATATTGATCTTGGCTTTACCAGTGGTGGGGGGCGGTTTTACCAAATTTGAAATAAATAATGCTAAGTAAAACCTAATAATTTAGAATAAAGTGATCTTACACATCTAGCGTGAATGTATTTTTTTTCCAAGTAAATTATTTCCAATATACGCCTAGTTTGTTTGGATCAGCCAACTATAGTCAATCTTGACTCAAACCCTTAAATAAATTACTCGCCTGATCACTTGTATCATGATTACTTGATCCTGCATTCGATAATGTTTTATATATGCATGCTTTTGGCCCGAGGAAATGGAATTCCATGATACATTATTTGGTTTGATGAATTAACAGTAAATGTACTATGTGATAGATATCCAGTAAATCTGACAGATTGAAATGAACAGCTGATGCTGAGTGGTCAGATTTTGATAGGAAAGCGTATATATGTATGCAATTTAAATGCTAACGTGTTTTAGAGACAGCATTTAAAAATGTCTGAATTTGTACGACATACAGAATTTTCTTTGTCTTAGACTATAAGTTTGCAATTACAGGGCCCTCTTTTCCTTCTGTACAAGTATGTCTTAACGTGCGATGATGTTATTGTCGTGAATGTTAAATTGTTTTTTATTATATATTTTATTATATATTGTATTATCCTTTATTGCATCAGCATTATAAAATCAGCTGGCACTATTTAAATGCAAGTAATATCTTGGAATGTATTTTTCCTTATGTGAGGCCAGGCCTATTATCACAATTTTCATATAACAATTATAAACAATTATATTTTACCTAGAGAAACCTGTATGTTTTTTTAGAACACGCTAAACTATTCATGAATACCTAGTTTAACGTAAACCATGCATAGCATCCCGTGATGCATTCATAAAAAACAAAAATCCTTGTTATTTTCCAAATACACCAAACCAAATATTAAAAATTCTGAAAACTAAATAAATATGTTAAAAGCATGTATGACATATAGGTAGTGGTACATACATGTAGACTGCACATACAGCATACACATGTGAGAGTATTCAGCATATTGCACACATACGAATTTTGTTAGGTTCCATAATTACGCTAATGAAACAAACTGCAAGGACACAATTCACATTTCCAGAAGTAGGCCAGCTTTCCTGGTGTAATCATTTTTAAGGCCTACTACTCCACCCTGACCCTCATTGTCACTCTGCCTGAGTATGATAGGGGTTGTAGTCGATAAACGCTTACTGGTCCATTTTTTTTTAAAACATACATTTTTTTAACCAAATGTAGGTTTTGTATATTTTTTTTTGGGGGGGGGGGGTTTGAGTGGGGGTGATACCTGTGGCAGTCTTATAGTGTTATCTAAGTATAATATCTACTATGCTTTTGAAATGTGCGTATTACCTTTTATGTGTCTTATGTGGACATTTCAATGATTATTCTCAACCGTGTATAAATTTTACCAGTAAGTATTGGTACTCCGGCATTTATATGTTTAAGTAAGTAAACATCAGCTTTGAGGTTTACGCACCATGTCACATAGTTATTTTTTGTGTGTAGTAAGGACACGGTCCTGTTTTGTTGCTTCATGTTCATGTTCCAGGTACATTTTGAAATCTATTGAGTCTGAAACTAACTGACAATAGGACTAAAAAGCACTGATGTAACACATTCTATAAAAGCACATCCTCCAGTCCGGTTTATCATTTCTCTCAATTTTATCTGTGTCAAAAATCCACATAAATTCGCTTACAATTGATAATTGTCCTGCATACAACAGTGGCACAATCATAAAACATAATAAATGTGTCATCTGCCTCTTGCTTCCTTATCTCAAACCCATATAATGCTCAAACTTATGCACAGTTCTGGCAAAAATGCACTATTTTCTGAACCGTTTCAGTTTCTAAAATATCTGTAAACTGCTCACAAAATGCATCACAAAATCCCATATACAGAATACAAAATTATCACAGCAAATGCAAACTACCACTTAATGTCCCCATTTCCTAATGTCGTGTCATAACATAACAGTATGCATCTCTGGAGTTTATTAATTATACATATAAAAGTGTTTGTTCGTATACATTTAAATGACCTAACTATATTTAAACTTTCCAAGCAGAACAAACACAATTTAATAATATATAACATATTGCCGTACAACACATATTTGCTCTTCCATATTAAAGTTTGCTATTCCTAATTTTCCAGTTTTTATGGGGGTTTTTTTTTGCATTTTTTTAATGTGAGCTTACTTACATATATGCGTGGTAGCAAAAAACAGTTCATGCTGTTTCACGCTTTCTTTCCTATAGTGTTGCATTGTAAATCTTTATGGAAATTTTAGAATAGTGTTATTACTTTGGATGAGTCAACCAATTCACTCTCAAAAGTTAATATTATGAGTAAGCATAATGTTAATTTCTAACTATAGTAAATATACCTCGTATGTACCGTTCATCTGAACATAGCAAAATATGGCAACATGGTTTGGATCTCCCATCCTTGAATGATGATGGTCATTTTGTTTTTAGTTATCATTATGGAAACCAGACAACATACTCTGTTAATCAAAGCAAAGTGATTGTAATTCAGATGTATGTAGTGAAAATGATAGTGTGGTATTTTGAATAATCTGAGCAATGAAAATCAAATAAGTGCAATATCGATGGCATTTATTCTGACCGACAATATTTGTTTTTAAAAATGTCATTTTCTGTGTAAAGTCAACCAGGAGTATGAAAAGAACACTATTGACTTGGGTGCCGCTATCTCCTTAGTGAGAATGAATAAACTATGAAAAGAGCAAAATTAGGTGAATCAACCAGTAATAAACTAGTATAATAAAAAAAAAAAAGTTTTATCTGTGGCTGCAACAGCAAGTTTTCACAAAATTTTATCTGTAACCGCTGTAAAAATGACGTTTTAGAAATGTTTAGATCAGTTATCTTGGTAAATATACTGCTGTCCTGTGATAAACAATATAATATCTATGTCTTAATCACCAAGAAGGACCTTCTGACTAATTAAGTCATGAGCAAGGGACTTAACAACATAGGTAGGACTTCACTACATAAATAATTAGATAATTGTTGAATTTGTGTTTGGAACCTAACCAAAATATCACATGGCTGCTTACAATGGGCGACCTCCAGTTCTGTGGAAGAATGTGAAACAACCAAAACCTAGTTCTCTTTAACATTAATGGAATTTGAAATTCAAAGAATACTGTTTATGTTTTCATCATCCTCTCCCTCAGTAGCGTACCTAGCGGGGGGGCGGGGGGCGGTCCGTACCGGGTGCCGCTCATCAGGGGGGTGCCAACTTCCGGCACCCCTCCAGAGAAGGACAGTAATGTCCGCCGCTGGAGGAGCAGGCTCGCAAGGGAGCAGTATCTGAGGTCTTTAACAGACCTCCGACTCCCTTGAGTGATTTTAAGCCGGTTCAAGGATCTCCCTTGAACCCGGCTTAACATCATTCAAGGGAGCCGGAGGCCTGTTAAAGACCTCCGATACCGCTCCCTTGCGATCCGCGCGGCAACAGCTGAACACTGAAGCCGCGCCCACCACTGTCCGTGCCCTCTGAACCAGAAGAACTGAAGAAAAGGAGCAAAGAGGAGGAAAAGAAGCCTTAAGGAGAAAAGAGGAAAGGTAGGAAAGCATTCAGTGAGAGTGACAGTGAGAATGGATTGGTATGTGTGGATTGGTGTATGTGTGGATTTGTGTACGTATAGATTGGTATATGTGTGGATTGGTATGTGT
>VKOC01020182.1:0-47059 GCA_009364415.1 Spea multiplicata | reverse complement strand
TTTTTTTTTTTTTTTACACAGGGCGGCCGCCATCTTGCGGATGGCGAAGATCACTTAACAGGTTCTCGCACCGGGGCCCTGAGGCTTCAAGTTACGCCCCTGCCTATCACCTTGCTTCCTAAGTAGAAACATTTTGCATCGTCAAAGCAAGGTTATAGTTGAGTGTTTTTGCTTGCAAATGTCCATACTCTCAATCATTCTGCACCTCCTTGCTTTAAACCTTTGTTTGTGGTTGGAATGTCTTCTCTTTGGCCTGTCTCTACAGAACACCTTTTTTAATGGGTAACATTTGGTAGCCTCCTGTTAACCCGTTTGGAATTGTTGAATGGCTAGGCATGAAATACAAGCTGCCTGTACAAAACCAACTGATTAAGTCATCCTCTCCAAAACAGCCCGTTACGTTCTGTCTCATTGTCCCTCACACCCCTTTAATATTGGACTGTAGGTCACCATTATCAGCAGTCATGTCGTTCCCACTGGGCCCAGATGGTTTGCATTGTTTGTAAACTCTGAAGCCTCGCCTCCAGAAGCCAAATTACAAAAACAAGCTTTTATGTTGTTCTTGTTGTATTATTTACAACATCCGTGCCAACTATCTGTTGTTCATTTTCTGGCCATAGCCATAGCTAATACATCAAGTCGTATACCAGAATGCATGTGGACTATTATCTCTTTACCTTAGACTGTAACATTTATATACAAGCATTTACCTGGTATTTTAAACAAAAAGTGGTCCCCGACAGAGTGAATGGTTCTCCTCTTGAGGAGGATGACCCGTGACACAAAGTAATAGTAGTCCACAGGAAGTGCTCCATGATAATACACAATTAATGCAGGACCTTCATCAGGGATTTTATCCAAACCACATATTTCATAACCTGCAAAGGCAGAGAAAAGACGACCCTTATCAAAACAAGTAAAACGACTCATGTTTAGAAAACACATGTGAGTGTGTCCTACTATCCAAATGTTAAAGAGGAAGACAAACTATAGTAACTATAGTTAGTATGATCATGAGTATTGCTCTATTACATTTTTCATGTTTTTTTTTAATACATAACCTCCTTTTAGTAAAAGACTAGCGTGTTCTCAGGTACATAAATATTAGACTTGTGCAAATGGACCCAAAAAAAAAGATTTGAACATTTTTTTTTCCTTTTTTCCATTTGATTTCGGATAACGAACTTAGTTTTTCTGCCCTTTTGTCTCAGAAGAAATTCAGAGGGCTTTATCCATTGGGAAATAAAATTAATTGTCTTCACGCAAGCTCTCATTCACTCTCTAAATGTCTTCATCGACCACTTCTGTGTCCCAGTCTCGTTTTCTACTGCCCTGCTTTGTTTTATGCCTCTTCTTGTTTTCTGTCTTCTGTTTTTGTCTGGTTCTCCCCTTGGTATCGGCTCTGTTAACCAGGCCTCCCAGAGCGCTTCCACAATAGGGCTGAGGCTCCATGTGCATCCCCTTCCCCGTTTGGAGGAACGGGGGAGAAGCTATCACTGGGGTGCGTGCCATGGCTCCGGCCTTTTGTGGAAGTATCGCAAGAGGCCAAAATAATACAGACAGATCTGCAGAGAAAGAGAAGTGTTTCTGCAGCTCTTTCTGCACAATTTGGTTCTAATAATTCTGGCCTTTCAGATTGCCACAGGGACAGTCTCTCCCCTGTTCATCTAATCGAGGGAAAAGGTTTGCGCAGAGGCTCCAGTTTAAGGGAGCTGATACTGAAGAGAAGCAGATTAAGAAAGAAGACAAGAGAACAAGAAGAGGCAGAATAAGAAGAGGAGACATGGAAGTGGTGGGCGGAGACATAGAGAGAGTGAGAGAGAGAATGAATGTCAGAGAGTGAGAGAATGAGACAGTAAGAAACCTATGAAATGCATGTAGAAATTCAGAACTCTCTACTTGATTTGTGTTGGTTTTGTTCGGAGTCCCTCCTCTTTTTCAGACACTTATACAGATTAACAAAGTTGGCAAATGTTTTGAAAATTAAAACTTGTATGAATCCAAATGCACAAATCTAATACATATTGTTACACACCCATCCACATATTGAGATTGTCTTATTTGCGCCCACAACTAATAAAATTTTTTACCATGCCATATTGTAGCATGCCCATCCCACAGAGTTGCCAGCGTACGTCGAGCACCATCCCACATACTGTTTGAGTAAGCCTCTTTTAGCTCATTCTTCCGCTTGTACACATGGAGGAACAGGATGGATAGATAAAAGAAAATGACAAAAAGGAAGGGTAGGATGAAAACTATTATAAGTGGTGTGAAGACCCACAAGATATAGGCAACATAATTCAAGTAGTCTTCCCAACTGTCCAGCTCTAACCATTCCAGGCACAGGTGCAAAATGCAAATTGCATAACCGAGAGACGGCTCTGCAGCACACGACTCATTCTCGGCCTGCATCTTTATTACAGAATCCAAACCGCTGAGTACGTATCAGTATTCACAGACACGTTGTCTCCTAAAACCAAAGGAAAAATAACATTGTAGCAATTAAAAACATTTTTAATATTATGTAAGTGTTCCAAAAGTGCGGAGGATAAACAGATTGCAGAGATGCAAAAAAAGTGTACTGGTAGTCATTTCTAAGGCCCTGGCTCACAAAGCATCGATGGATGGATTGATTGAAATCAATAGCAAATTTTCAAAAATAATGTAATTTATCACAATTAAAAGCTTGACCCCATACTGTACTTAGAATCAACCTCATCATTCTAAATCCTTTGCGTGTATTTTAAAAGAAGAAACAGGTTTTTATTACGACTAATAAGCATTTGTTTATATTCTTAGTGCAAATAATGGGAGTATTTCATAGAGATTATCAAAACTCTTAAAGAGGAAGGTTCATCGTTTCCTCTCTTTTACACTTCTGAAAAATAAACTGTAGGATATGATGGCTTTTTTTCAAGCAAAGCCTACCTTTCATTAACATTAATCATATTCTCATTCCACGGGAATATCTATGATCTGTGATATATGTCATTATCTTTAACATACACATAGAAAAACTAAAGAAATACTCACGCAAAGCTGCTCATGTAGGTTAGCTGGATGTTATACAAAGACCTTGGATTTGGCCGGGTTATAAAACCAGAGTAAAGTGACATCATGTACCACGATCCAACACATTTTTAGACTAAAAAATAAATAAAAAACATATTTGAATAAATTACAATTATTATATGCAATCTATGCAAAAAATACACATAAGGGAGCATACTTTCTCATGGTTCTTTTAGCGAGGGATTGCTAATGTCTATTAATGTCTTCTTTTCATAGTGCAATTTAAAATACAAGCAGACCCGGACTGGCCATCTGGCACGCTGTGCGAATGACCGGTGGGCTGCCAGTGCCACATGCTGCAATATGCGGCCAGAGGCTGCGTAAAAACGTGTATATCCAGCCGCTGGCTGCACCTATGCAATCAGACGGCTGCTGGCCTTAAAGTGACAGCGCAGCTTTGTCATCATTAGCCCAGTCCTGCTGTAAGGTTATGTTAGCTGAATGTTACCTGTTACAATGGTTGGGTATGCTGTGCCTGAAGGCCCCCTATGGATTTGCCTTCTCCTCCCCCCTGCTCAAGCGCCTTGGTTTGGCCGAAGTTTAAAGGATTGTACAGAATGCTTTATCTTGCTTTAAATTTTTTTTGGGGGGGTTGCTTTGGGCCAAACCATGGAGCTTCATGGAGGGGGGGAATGCATAGGGGGCCTTCATGAATTTGCAAGGGTGAGATTACAGCGGACACTGAACTACAATTACAGCGCATACAATGGCTGAAGAGTCCCTTTAACAGCTATTACACTCGCACTTAGCCAAAGATCAATATATCCCATTTTCTTGCGCTTATAGACATCATTGTTAATTGTATGGCCATAAAACACTGAAATACAGCCTCAGCCTCCAAACATTCTGATCTATTACAAAAAGGCCAGCAGGGGAGGAAAAAGCACTTTATCTCACACTTGGCATGTATGGAACACTATGCGTGCAGAACCAGCCGTGGGAACAAGCTGCCAGCCAAACGTCATAAATAGAATGTTTTAGATACTCTGCTGCAGGTAATTTAATATAATAAAGTTTAAAGCAATCATAATGACCATAATACTCCAATAACTTAATTGTAGTAATGCAAACCTGTACAATCAACATGGCTGCAGTAGACAGTAGTGTGTGTGTGTATATATATATATATATGTATCTTAAGATATGGCTGCTGAGAACACTGCCATATATTGCTTGCCATTAAATATTCATTATGGCCACCATTTCCAAGGACTAAAGAACTAGAGTTGGAATACAGAGAATAAGCAGATTATTTCACAAGCAACGGGTCGGACCTCGCAGTAACACTGGACTGCCTGAGCAATTCTGTATGTAATCACGACCATACCCAACTGCCCTTCTTTACGGTATAAACCTCACCTGACAGGATCCACATTATTCCCTTTAGAAGCTGTGAGGCTAGCGCTAAACCTCCCAGCATGCCCCGCTCCACAGCTCCCCTTCCTGCTGCCGTGACATCAGTGCGTGTAAATACAAGCTGGGTGGGTATTGGCGTACTAAACGAGTGCATACATTGTCATATAACTACACGCACAGCAGATGCCTCTAAATATTATTAGGAGGTAAGCGTGCGAAGGGATCAGCATGGCGCTAAGCATGCTGGTATTTGTAGTTCCTGTACATACTGTATCGTGATTACTAGTACCCGGAAGCACAGAGATGGAGACGTCAATAGAATAGGCGGAGCCTGAGAAGGAAGTGGCAAGGCAAGGCAAAGCATGCCGGGAGTAGTAGTTTTGCTACTCGTTTGCGTGCAGGTACTGTCTGAAGCTCGGGAGGTGAGCGGAGCTTTACGCGCTATTACTTAAAAACACGAAATTGAGCACTCGTGTTATGTAGGCTGTAAAATACCGGTTTGGGCTTTTATTTTGTGTAACATTGTTAGTATTAGAAACGTGTATTCTCCTATGAATATTACTACGCAGACTAAAACGTGTGGCAGTATAGCAAAGATCATGGCAGGCTGTCAGATATCTGGGTTGGTTTTTTCGATCAGAATTGGCGGGGCCTTATTTAATGGTGACATTGGTACAGTACTGAACCATGGATGGATAGATGGGTATCATTGGGTTTTGCAGAACTTCCTCCCTCTTCAGTGCATGGAGTGCAGGGGACATCAGGCTATTTAAGTTGAGTTTTACAGACCATTGCATTAAACTTTTCAGTGAGGCTAAAAGACAAAGGAAAGTACTGTGGTCCTCGGCGAAGGGGTGTGTGTATCAAACGAGAAGAGTTAGGAATTCCAAGCTTTCCTGATGAGAGCAAATCCAAAGTTTTAGTTATAAGATGGGCCGAAGTGCACGCAGCCTTGGTTTCATTATGTATAATCCGCTTGGCTTTAGTATGTTACACTAAAAGCGTCAGGCAGTGGGTATCACTAAACACTAGACACGGGGAGCAGTCCACACATACAGCCTCGCTAGATTTCTATAAGTAAAATGCAGTGTTTGTTTTCAGATGTTAAAATCATTGAATGGATTAGGTGATGATGTATATTCAGACAACAATCTTGTTTCTAGTGAGGGGGGGGGTTCTCAGGGATCGGCGATGGGACCCATGGAAGACGGGTACAGCTGAGACATGGCGCTGAAATGTATGACTACATGCAGAATGAAGACCTATAGTTAGACTTTGCCTAGAGTACTGTGTATGGTTCTAGAGCACCCGGTGTCAGAAGGACATAGACATTCTAGAGAGAGATCAGGGCTATTAATATAGTGGCTGGTTTGCTTGGAGAGAGAATCGAAATATACAAACACATAAAGGGATTGAATAAAGTAGAAGAGGATGAGAAGCTGAGATATAACATGGAGAAGGCCTCAGTTATTGAGTTTCTTGTAGATAAGTGGAATAGCTTTATAATTGAAGTGGTATAGGCTGATACGGTAAGATCATT
Source organism: Spea multiplicata (assembly GCA_009364415.1). Lineage (NCBI taxonomy): Eukaryota > Metazoa > Chordata > Amphibia > Anura > Pelobatidae > Spea > Spea multiplicata. Next base: position 41,088 of record VKOC01020182.1, on the reverse strand, counting down.
TGAGAATGCTGCGATGGGCATATGCCTTATCCTGAATATGAGACAAGACCAAGGACAGAGTAAGCAGGCTTGATAGGCCCACTGTTTTTTATCTGCTGTCGTCATAAAATGTTTTTGTTAGACACCGACCTTATAAATAAACCTCTAGAGCAACCTGGTTCCTGTTCTCAGGTTTAAGATAATTGCTCATCAAGTAACCAAGTTACTTTTCCGTTGCAGTAGATACCCTTGGTAGGGTAGTATACGTGCTTGACTGATCTGTTTCGTTGTCTTCATTTCTCCTCTTAGGGTCATGTTGAGCGTGGAATGGACCCAGGTGGCCAAAATGTACCTCTACCTGGATGATGACCTAAATGAAAAGACTAAAATATTATGTCTTTGTTCTAGGGCATTTGTCAAGTAAGTATTTAAAGGGGGCAGCTTAATGCCACATACAGCCCTACCGATGAAGAATGCCTACTAAAATGAATACAAATGTTAGCGGGTGATAAAGCGGCACATCTTTACAGGTTTTGGCTGATTGAAACATACAGTCAGTGGCAGGAAAGTTCTCCCATTTAAATATACAGCGGCCATTTCCTTATGTGTGCGAGGGGTCTAATCTGACCCCCCTTGGCTGCAGAGCCAAGAGTAGCACTATCATTAAAAAAAAAAGTATCGGGGGGCAAGGGAAACAGCAAATGCATTGAGGGTGTTGTGAGCACTCCATGTATTTGGATACAACAAAAATATTAATTTAAACAAAAAATCAATATTTTTTAAATACAAACTAGCTGATGAAATTTGTGTGTTACAACTCCCATAACGTGAATGCTGTGTACTGTTCCCTATTTGGGCTTCTTCTGCAATCCTCATGCACAGCTTCATTTTTTGGATAAAATGAATTAGAGAGGTTGAGCGTTGTAAGACAATTTAGCCGGTGTTACTTTTATTATTTTAGTTTGGAATATATGGAGAAATTTTAAGGAAATGATTTTGTTTCTGTTATGTTTGTTTAGTTTGTAAAATTGGGAAAAATACATATTGAGTCCAGTTAAAGCAAACAGATGTGAGCCATGGCTGGTTATTATTGTCACAATAACAGGATGATATCATCTATAACCCACTGTCACATTTGTGTTGATATTCAAAAATAACAGAAACCTAATTGTTTCAAAATGTCTAAATTCTTATCTACATAAAACAAAACAAAAAAAATAAACATTTTTTTTTTCTCTCAATTTTTCTGCTATGCCATTCTGTGAAACCTTTGTCTTTCTTTGTAGCGATCGGAACTTATACTACTTAGGATTAAAGGACATTGACCTTGGCAGGAATGATTACAAAAGTGGTAAGGTGTTAAGAACTGTGAACATACACGCACACATTTTTCTTAAGGAGAAGTAAGGCCTTCTTTTAAAATATAATTAATAAAAAGAAATAGAAATTCACATTTTTTAAATTGTGTAATTTTTTTATACCGTGTACAATTACCTAATTTATGTTCTGCATCATCTTCTGATTAGTCATACCTCACATACATATATTTTTTTATGTTGCAGAGGGCCACATCCATGCTTTACACATTACTCCATAATAGTTATTTTTTAATGCTATTGACTAAATGGGTTTTGGGGTAGTGATTTCTTTGCATGGTTCCCCGTGCAGTATGGCTCAAGATTTTTGGAAGGGGAGAAACAGTTTTTCTCCCTCTCTTCCTGATCTGTTAGTGCACAATGTGATCAGCAAGCAGGGCTCCATATGCCTGTATTGCAAACGACAATAATTGCAATCAGCCAGTAGGGCTAGACCCTGCTGATTGACATCTACAGGAGGGGATCGTGTGATTGGGCTTTCCTTGAATGACAGATTTTTGATATTGGCTATTTAGTTTGATAATGCCCTCGACCCTCAGCCTATGTTTGTGCCGTGTAGCATTTTGTAAGAAAACGTATAATTCCTAGATGACCCCTATTTTCTTATAGCTAGAAGAAAAGGCTGCTGATATGGTTGGAAGTCCCAGTATGAGCGGTGAACTGGCAGTCTCTTGTACACCATAATAATAGAAAGACCCAGAATCTAATTGTTTACATTTGCAGGGGATGACGAAGATGATTCCCCGAGTGCACCAGCAGAATCTAGTATTTATGACTTGGTTGCTGAAGAAAGTGACATGGACTCAGAGACAGAACTCATGGTGAAAATGGGCCTTCCTTTGAGTTTTGGTGGTTCCTCATTTGAGAAGAACTTTGTGGTAAGATGATGTTTCCTCTCCCTTCCTGCTATTTTCAGGATAACCTTTTAGTCATTTCTTCCTGTCAAACACGTCTCTTCTTTTATTAACTGTTACATGTCCTTCAAAAAATCTGACCTCAACTTAAAACTTTAAACCTATGCCCCTCTATGCTTTAGACTTACAATACTATTCTTCTCTCGTGAATTCCTACAGTTCCAGCTTGTCAGGAGTTCTACAGGTTTACAAAAAATACTAATTTTAAAACTTTATTTTAATTTCCAAAGGCTTTTCATTAACCTAGCCCCTCTCTGAATCATTCCTCATTACTTTCATGGTAGCGTCTCTAGGGCACATAACTTACACCTGTGTAGTTTAAAATTGCATCTTGTCCCTGCTAAAAATTCACCTAAAGTAGAGCAGTGACCTCTTCCATTTTTTTATTTTTATTATGCAAGAGATACTGAATTAGCTTTATTGTTTTTTTAATAACAGCATCCATGCAACTATGCAAAGATAGCTAAAATCCGAAAAAAGAAGAATAAAACGAATAAATGTCAGAGGGATTTAAATGAGAGCATTGAAGAAGCTGTTGCGGGTATGACTGACGCTGAGCACAACTGCGCAGAAGTAAGCACTACTAACAATGAGCTACTGATTAGAGATGGAACCAACCCGATAGACTGCGAGGACACAAGTGTCACACAGACTGGTGCTTTGGTTAGTCCGTCTATTGAGCTTGACATAAAAGAGAAATGGGAAGAGTATTGGTGTCGGTACGGGCAAAGTTTACTATGGCAGGACTGGGTGCAGAAACATCCCGATACACAACAGTCAGATGGTAACTGTACCTCTCAGCCATGGAGCTCCCCTGACACCAAAGATGAGTGGGACGGTCATTATAATGAGTCTTATTGGTACTATTTTGAGCAGTTTAAGTACTGGGTAGACCAAGGGTGGACATTTGAATCTACTGAAGTTCCAAATCAAGAGCAAGAAGGACAAAGAACAGAGAACACAGACCTCCGTTGCCCTCTCACACACCTGGATGAGTCTTCTGCCGAACTTTCTGCTACAGCTAATGATTGCAGTGCTGGTGATGGTGTTGCAAATGGAATAATGAACATAAATCTTAATTCGGATGAAACCAAGCAAGACAGTGTATGTGTAATTGATAAATATGAGGTCCATGCATTGCAAAATCCAGAGTGTCCATGTGATCCTGCCCATAAAGAACCGGAGGATGTGGAATCTGGAAAAAAGGATGCGGCGCCTGGAAGCACTAATGCAAGCCAGCCAGGTCTGTGAAATGATGTTGATTTTGACTAATGAGCAAGTTAAGTTGTGTAAAAAGCAACCTTGCAACTGCTTCTCATTAAAGCAGTTTATAAATGGGTTTTCTGGTTAGTAATCATTTGTTTATCTTTAAATAGCTCCCTGCTGTATAGCAAATCTTTAAATTTTAATTTAAAAGAAGTGACATGAATTGCTTTCTACTTACATACCATGTGGATATTGATTTTGTGTAGTTGTGACATTAGGATTTAATTTATACAAATGCTAGCAATGTTTCAGATTTCTTCTGGTACAATGTTAAACCTTGTGTAAATAAACGGTCCTTCTGTAACCTATTAGTCTTGAAACCCTCTTGTCTAGATCTTACCTAGAGGCTCAAGTCCAAGTTGGGCCAAGCCACCTCCTACCCTTTAGTCTTTGGCTCCTCAAAGAAGTGTACTTGTACTGCGAGTAGTTTTGTGAAGAAAGATATGCCCAACAGTGTATTTTACTTTTATTCCTTTTGCTTTATTTTATGTTGCAGATAAATTGAGATTGCAAATTATTACAAGTGCCGTGAATGTTAAAATAAATAAAAGATAATACATTTTATAGGGAAAGTTCACGTTCTTTCTTATATCGATTGACTTGTGGTGTTGTATTATCTAATGTATAGTCACATGCCTCATCTTTGTTTTAGTGTCGGGAGGATCAAACTCTGCACCCCAAAATGCGCGCTCCTCTACCATTAAGGGGCAAAGTGAAGGTGAGGATGATGACAATGATGAGCCCCCAGACTGCAAACAAGCCAAGATTAAGAGGAGGTAACAACCTTCCCACTCCAAAATTTGTTCAAGGGCATAATGTGTTCCTTCATATTCTGAAGATGTCTGATTATGTTTAATTCAGTATAATTGTCCAAATGTAGAGCACGAGTTATTGACACCACTTCGTAATTATAGCTACTGTAGTATATTTACTAAAGAGGAGAAAATCTGTCCCGACGGTGACTTAAAGGGACACTCCAGCCATTGTATGCACCCTAAAATATGATAGCCGAGAGGTCTCTGTGAAGTATGTTGTGTGACTCCCCCCTTGAAGATGCATGGAGGGGAATTTTACATTATCGTTCATATTCATTCGCGCACCTACCTTTAAGTGGAGGCAATAACAGCAGACGGGAATTTATTCCTGCTCTAACGGCTCGAAAATAGGTCCTCCTGAAGCATCCCACTCTTTGGAAAGTAATTAGTCAACAGGGGCAAAATAAAACATGTATACTAAAATTAAAAAATACATGTGTATATTAACAGAAAGTAATAACTTAATTGAAGCTGTTTTACACGGTCATAAATTTATATCAAATATGACAATTTTGTGTTTATCTTATGTTATTTGTAAATCTGGGCTGTTTGACAAAAAGCACGAAATTAATAAAATAAGTCCAGATTTGAAGTAAAAACGAATCAACCAAATAATAGTCACCGCAATTCAATAAATTATTTTATTGAAATAATAGCATGATTGGGTGAAATTCATTCTGTTGTAAATAATCCTCTCCAAAAACTGAAAGTATATACATTTTAAATTACAGCAAATATCGACATTTAATATGTATTGATAACAATGTTTAATGTACGCGAGGAACGTTGGCTTTGAGACAGTGTAATATTCAGTTTATTTGATATGGCTATGGTCATGCATGAAGCAATATTGGAGTGCCTGCCGCAGAGTGAGAGGACCACACTCTTATACACATGCGCACTCACGCTAACACTATACATATCTAAAATATACCCTAACACTATAGACACGCACACACTGAATCTGGCCCTACAATACAGTAGACATACTGGCACTATACATTTACACTCATACTGACTCTAGCACTATGCATATACACACAAACACTCTGACAATTTGTACTACACACACACTACAGTATACACATATACACAGTGACTTACACTATAGTAATACCAATAACAAACGTTATGGTGGGTAAAGGTGATGGAAAACCCTTAAAGTTAAGGGGGTAGTAGAAGCATTATTAAACACTCATCTACAGACACCAGACCAGCCCCTACATGAAAGCATAGGTTGCCGGATTCATGATGCCAGCCGTGCCAAACCCCCGGATTGTCGAGCCCTGCGTTAAGCGCATGGCCGAAAGGCTTGAAAAGGGCGCTGGTCCAGCAGATTTAAAAGGCTGACGCCGGAGGTGTATTGTACAGTATATCGAGAGCGGCACAAGTTTCCTCCATTCTGAAATCAGAGTCAAACATAGGATTCTTCGGGGGGGGCATAATGGGCACCTGTATCATTGAGTGAGGAAGGGCTGTTTGTATACACTGTGAAGGAGCGGTTCAGTGGTTATTAATAACATAAGTCTGTTTATCTGTTTGAGAGTATACAAGTTATTTAATTAATCCTTAAGGTTCTCTTTTTAACAGAACCGATGTTTAAACCCTTAAAGACAAAGCCAGTATGGGCTCAAAATGCATTGTTTTCAATGGGTTTTGGGACCTCCCATTGTCCTTAAGGGGTTAAGTAGGTCGCTATATAAATAAAATATAGCTGAAATTATTTGCTTCTCTTGTACACAATCACTATTAGAAGAGGTACAGATCAATTCAGTGGCAATTAGTGTTAGAAACAGGACTCGTATTAGAATATGACTCCCATCTTTTTGAGAGACTTCTCTTTTTTAGGATTCTAATTTTAAACTATTTATTCCTTCTTAAATACTTTTCTAGGGGGCACAAAACATTTTCTACATTATAAAACCTCTGTGAAGGACACAACATATCAATAATCCTTCTGTCTTATTAAACGAGTAAGTGCCAGTCTACTTTATCCTAAATGAGCTGCTACTTTGCCAAATAGCCCAGATATTAAATATTTAGAAAGCATTTGTTTGAGATACTAATAAAAGTGTGAGTTCCAAAGAAACTCTAACTGTATAGAGAACTTATCTGAAATAAGGTTTTGATATTTTAATTAATTTATTTTTACCGTCTGCGCTCTTTCCAAATCACCAATATGTGACTCCTGAAATCTAGGCGCAGTTTGGACAGAGTAGATGGGCTGGAAAATTCCATGTTTCTATGCTCACATTCCTCACTTTCATCCTTTTTATTCTTTCTTACACGTTGATTGCTCCCATCAATTAGGTTTTCATATGAATCATAAAAAAGTGACATGAAATTATCAGGTTTTAATATGTTAAATTGCACATATTTGAACAGTATGTGAAAAATTTCACAACCAAATCTGGATGTTGTACAGCGCTACGGAATTTGCTATATAAAACAAGAAATAATAATGATATTACCAACTATATCTTCATATAAGATCCTTTACATGTTGAATGCTATATATTAGTCATTCCTCTTTGTGTATGGTGTCCCCTGTCACCTAGAGGTTCAATATAAACATATGTGGCATTCTGTATAACAAAATGCATATTTATGTATTTTACCTTGCTGATGTATTTCCGTTCACACTCCGTCTTAATGAATGTGTTTTGTAGCCATGAACTGGATGCAGATGAGTACCCGCGGGATGTGCTTGCAGAGGCCTCCACTGTCTTGGGACTTAAACATGGAACTGGTCAAAAGTAAGGCTCTTAAGTGTCAATAATTTGGAATTGATATAAATGAACTGAGAACTACCATGTTTGTTAATCTTAGCGCCATCTAATGGGGTCTCCCTAAACATCTCCAAAGGACTTGGTGTCATGGGACATTAACGAACACTAAAAGGATAGATCTTTTTAATATACTAAAAATACTTGAGTTTACTTTTAATTTACCAAGAGGACTGTGGATAAATGGAACATCTTCCCATCACCAGAGGTAGTGAGGGAATTTAAACATGCATGGTATAGTCAAAAAGATTTCCTGAATCAAAGGCAAGATTAAGGACCAACTGTGGTCTGTATCTATCTCTAGACTAAATGGGCCGAATGGTTCTTATGTGCATTCAAATGTTATGCTTACGCGCGTGTAGTCCCTTTGCAGTCTGAGAGTGACTCTGCTGGTTCTCTGTTGTGCTACTTATACATACTGTATACCAGGGCTTGACAAATTTGTTTTAAATCTAGGAGCCAGCTAAAAAAGTTAGGAGCCAGGACTTTTTTTTTGCCCTGCACCCACACTCTGCCCCGGCACTCACAGTCTCACGCTCTGCCCCGGCACTCACAGTCTCACGCCTGCCCCGCACTCACCAGTCCACGCTCTGCCCGGCACATCACAGTCTCACGCTCTTGCCCCGGCACTCACAGTCTCACGCTCTGCCCCGGCACTCACCAGGCACGCCTGCCCCGGCACTCACAGTCTCACCTCTGCCCCGGCACTCACAGCTCACGCTCTTGCCCGGCACTCACAGTCTCACTCTCTGCCCCGGCACTCACAGTCTCACGCTCTGCCCCGGCACTCACAGTCTCACGCTCTGCCCCGCCTCACAGTCTCACGCTCTGCCCGGCACTCACAGTCTCACGCTCTGCCCCGGCACTCACAGTCTCACACTCTGCCCCGGCACTCACACATCACAGTCCTGCCCAGACATACCCAGGTACCTGGCTTGCTGCCCCCCTTGTATGTTGATGCTGCACATCACTTAGAGCCCCTGTGTCATGCTCCTCCCCCCACTTACACAACCATGCTATCACATACTCATTCATATACTCATTCATACACCCTCCTTCACCTCCTTACCTGCACTGCAGATCTCTCACAAGCAGACTTCCATTGGGGCCCTGCTGATTCTCTCTCTGTTTCTCTGCACAAACTTCTCTTGTCCCGCCCACTGGGAGGAGGAATGGAGCAGTCATGTGATGTGAGACTCCTCTGGTTTCCTGCTTCCTGTGGCAAGCACAAGAGACGCTGCTTGCACAGTAAGACACACAGTTAAGCAGTGCGGCCCCTGCGGGGATTATTTTCGCCCGTTTTGAAGATGTGTTTCGGCCACCGGTTTGGCTCACAAACACCTAGGCGCCAGGACAAAATTATCAGTCGACCTGGCGCCTGGGATTTGTCGAGTCCTGCTGTATACCTCTTTACATGCAACTTACATTGTGAACCTGCTTTTTATTTTTGTCACATTGTGGAATACTCTGCCCAATAGTCTACTTTAAAACACCTAAACAAATACCCCTGGTTCTCTCCCATTAAACCATAACTACAGTTCGCTGTAAAATATACACTTTAACTGTTTAATGTAACTTAGTAGACTTTAATGTGGTGCTCATTTTATTATATATGAGTTATATTACCGTTCGATTAAACATAGTCTCTGTCATGTTGAAAAAGTATCGCTGTCATCTTATAAAACGGTTATTATTGTTTTAGATTGTGTTGCCTAATGGCTACTATTCATTTTTTTATTGTTTTGGACTCTGCTAGGTATGGAGAGATTTCACATTTCAGCCACCGGACTCTGCACTACCTAGAAAGAGGTGTGAAGCACAGGTCCCAGTTTCTCGACATGCATAGACCAGTGAGTGCCAAGAACAAGCACATCTTTTTCTCTGAGGATCCTGTGATAAAGCCGTTGAAAACTAAAGCTTTAAATAAGGTATGATGGGTGGCTATATTTCTAAATCCGCCCCCAGTGTTTGTATAGCTTAATAATCTTAAACACAAACCAATCCCGTTCCCGGGATCAAAAATACCCTTATTATTACCCCACCCCAGCATAACTTTTTATTAATATGTTTGTTAAAAGGTATAACCAAAACAGATGTTTAAAAACACCAGCGTCACCAGTCCTACCGTAAAATGTATACGTCACTGTGACATGAGGCCCAGACCTCTGATGAAGCTCTGAGGAGCGAAACATGTCAGGCCCGTGTCACTGGTCATAATTCAATTATTCATGTTGTTAGGACTGCAGCCATCAACAGTATATATGATTTGATATTATTAGTGTTATACGACTGTGGGCATATGCCCTCATGTCACAGTGACGTATATATAGAGTAGGACTGTTGACACTGGTGTTTTTAAACATCTTTTTGGTTATACCTTTTAACAAACATATTAATAAAAGTTCATGTTTTAGAATGGGGTAATAATAAGGGTATTTTTGATCCAGGGAACGGGATTGGTTTGTTTTTAGTTGTAACTTACCCTTGTCCCCGCTGGGGCATTATTTTGGAATAGAGTTTAATAATCTTCCACCGTTGTGCATTCAGAGACAAACAAGCTCTTCCACCTAGAGAACGTCACTGGGGGTTTACTTTACGTGATGCGTAGTAATGGCCGGAGAGCTGAACGCATCAAGGTTCCTGTAAGCTCGCATTTGACAATTTGTCTGTATACTATGGATATCGGTATAGATCATATCACCTTTGGGGTTCTTGTTTCCAGGTTAAAGGATTCCTGGAGAGGATGAATGAACCCACTCAGAGTACATCAGATGAGGTGGTTCCCTTGCAGGATGTGTCTGTGTCTTCCAGCAGCTCAGACTCTGAGGAACAGGACCATTCTGACCTTCAAGGTTCTTCTGTCTCACCAGAAACAAACTCCAACCTACCCTCCAACAACATATGGTGTGCTCAAGATGCAAACCCTGAAGAGAAGCAATTCATTACCAGTGATACACTAAACCCTGCCAGAGAGCTGGTATCCTTGGATATCCCCGACTATCTACAGGCTGAAACAGACCTTGTGAAAAAAGGTTGGTAGAGTTTGTGGCATTTACATGAACCTCATCACACATTGAAACCTTTATGCTGCTGTCTTCTGCTGAACAGAGGTTTAGGCATTTATTTATTGCATTTATTTGAATTTAGTGAGGCTGGCTCTTTCTGTCAGAGGGGGACCCAGCCTTTAATTTGACAGCCTTCTTCTGGTGATCGCGGTGTGCAGTAATTAACCCTTGTCCTCCTGGAACAGATTTCTCTGGCATCGCGGGGTTAATCATACCGGCTCTGTACATAATCTAGTTTTCCTTTAAAATGATACAGTGCACCTCGGCCTCTGTGTGCATATACTTTCTTTACCTGAAGTGGGTTGTGTGTATTAAGGAGTAATATTATTCCTTCAGCTGTAAAAGTGTAAGTGTGAACCTAAACTACATCAAGCAAGCAGTGATTCAAGAAGCTCTAAAGTATTGTATCATTTATAGTTTTGTATGTTCTGCCTTTCTAAAAAAATATATATATCTAGACCCTTTTTGAAGGCATCCATTGTATTTGATAGCACCACCTCTCTTGAAATTTATTTCGATACTTTTATTGCCCTTACTGTAAAGAATCCCTTTGCTATCTATGACATCTTCACTCTTTTAATCTGAGGATGACCTTCTGGTTCTTTTTACACATGTGTTTTTTTGAACAGGTCACTGCAGAGAAACATTTATACAGTTTTATAATATCTCCTCTAAGATTCAGTTTTTCTAGTGTATATAGATGGAGCTTTTTTAGTTCTTCATAGATCTCTCAATCCCATTATTAATTTTGTAGCCCTCCTTTTGAACCATTTCTAATTTCATAGTATCCTTTTAAAGGACTTGTACCAGAATTGTACCAGAAGTGAGGTCTTACCTTTGACTCCCTCCTGTGAATCAATCAAAGGGGTTTCATCCTTTTGGCCTTTGCAGCTGCTGTCTGGCATTGGGCTCTATTGATAAGTCATCTACAATCATTCGTTCTCCTTAGCCATTTTTCCCATGAAGGATACCATTTAAAGTATAATGTTTTTACAATGTTTTTTTGTAACAGCTGAAAAGAAAAGCAAGAAGAAGAAAAAGAAGAACAAAATGAAAACAATACCTTTGCCTCCTGAAATTGCTGCTGTTCCTCATCTTGCAAAGTACTGGGCACAGCGCTACAGGCTCTTCTCTCGCTTTGATGAAGGGGTTAAGCTTGACGAGGGTAAATGCAATGGGAATTTTATGCGTTTTATTTTATAGATTTCTTTATTTTTTTACTTTTTCTTCCTTGTTTCTACATTTTTGCAAGGCTGAAGTCCCCAAAACTGGGAATTTCATTCTGTGATTCCGTTAATGTCACATTCTTTGTAGAGTTCAATCTTACACCCTTGTAACCATGGAGATGATTGTAATCAAATGATTAATATATTTTTGGTAATTCTTTTTTCATCGGCTCAATTTATAGACATACAAAAGTGCAAGGGAAAAATGTTTATTTTTGGTGGCTGGGTTTTAGATTTTATTCATACAAAATGTTTTACATTTTTATAAATATGGTTTCAAACTAGTGCTGGAAAAAAATATATAATTTTGCGTTAGTACATTTATTCCGTAAGTGGGATATTAACACAGTAAAAATCTAAAAATATAAAATAAAAAGCTGCTTTTCTGTAGTGTAAAAACGCCCTAGTCCTTAAGGGGTTAAAGCCATAGCAGATACCGTCTATTCATATTGCTATCGGCCTGTAAATTACCGTTGATTCACAGGATTGTGAGTTGAGCTTTCTGTCTTCTTAAAGCGCTACTATATGGCTTGTTCATAAATCACAGTTAAGTCTGTAAGATAAAATGTTTTTTTCTGGACTCGATTTAATAAATTGATCCTAGAGAGTGTGAGGATAGCGAGATGAACAGGACCGAGCAGAATGCTTTCCTGTAAATCCTTTTTATTTCAAGGGATTGTTTTACCGTTGCCCAAGCAAAAATGAAATGGTCCCATTGCATTTTTGTAGCATTTTGTAACATTTTGTTCTTAATGTCCTCGTTCCACCTGCAGAAGGCTGGTTTTCGGTAACGCCTGAGAAGATTGCAGAGCACATCGCCTGCCGGGTCCGACAGACCTTTAACTGCAATGTTGTAGTAGATGCTTTCTGCGGTGTTGGAGGTAATGCCATCCAGTTTGCCAAGGCCGGAAATGCTGGTGAGTTTGGAAGTATTGTACCGAGCAGCGTGTGACACATTAGAAAATAATTCACTTAAGTTGTGATGTTTTGGGAATTTTTTTCTTCTTTTATTCAAAATTAATTACTTCTTTCTACATATTTCATACTTCTTTATTTCATACCTCCGCTAAAGCTTAGAGAGTTAATGAATTTAAAAAGTAACTTTACGCTATTTAGACAGCCCCAGCAGATTCGTTTGCACCATAACAATAGGGGGAGAGAGAAAATGAATAATAGCATTTAAAGAAATAGGAGAGGGCCCTACTCTTGCAAGCTTAGAGTTTATTAAGAATTTGAGAGCCGGAAGGACAGGCTGCTGGGCTGAAAATGATTTGATTGTAGCGATGGTGATGTGGAGATCTGGAAGGTGGGTAGGTCGAGAGTAACTTATGTCGGCGTGTGACGTGGGTAAACACATTATGACAAATAGAGATAGGCTATGAACGTGTGGGGTTTTATCTCTTTTAAGAGGGAGTTAATTTAGGAAGTAATCATTTATGCATTTTTTGTTCTTCAATTGGGCTGCTTTGTTCAAGCAAGAAATAGTGCAAGATATTTCTAAAATAATCAGATGGGTTTCATACAACTGCATATAACGGTGGTAAAAGCTACATGGAAAAATCCCATATTAGAATTAGGAATTGTCTGTAAAATGTTTAAAGAGGTACAATCCTGCAACATGACTTGATGTGAAAGCTCTTCTCTCATAAAGTTTATTTATAGAAACTCGTATATTTTCATAATGTCCCTCATGCATTTCCTCCACTTCTCTTTTTTTTTTTGTAGTTATTGCAGTGGATATTGACCCAGTGAAACTGGATCTTGCTCGGAATAATGCTGAGGTCTATGGTGTTGCAGATCGCATTGAATTCATACGTGCCGATTACATGCGCCTGGCTCCTGATTTGAAAGCTGATGTTGTATTTCTCAGCCCTCCATGGGGGGGACCTGACTATGTCAGTGCTGAGACCTTTGACATCAAGACGATGATGTCGCCAGATGGATATCCTTTAATGTCTAACCAATCATTAACTAACCTTTCTGTTCCACCCTTGGTGCGCTTACATTTCATGCCTGGAAACCCTGATTGATATAAGAGCTACAATGTAAAGAAGTAGTTGTTGTGGGGCTTGGTGAAGTCTCCCTCTGTGTAATGCTTACATTCTGGGGTTCATATATATTGACCTTTTCACTTGAAGCTAAGTGGAGCATATACGTGTAGGAGAGAGTTGGTAAGCACCATTGGTAAGAAGAGGATTGGTTCGATATTTTGCTTGGTAAGCACGCTGCTGGTGTTGATAAATAAGGCTTATTGAATTTGCTGTGGACATAAATGAAGGAAGGGTGTCTCCTGCCGTGGTCATCCACAAGGCATGTAATTAAGGGACCCTATGCTTCTCCATGGAATGTCCCCTCCTAGTGATTCTGCTATCAATGTTCCTGTAACCAGGGACAGCTTGGCTTGGTCCATGAAGTCCAGGTGTGAGCCACCCGATGGGTATCTGCAGGTACCCATGATTCCTGTTTTTCCTAGCACGATATTGCTCAGGATTTTTGCAGTCGTGTTGGCAAAATAATTTAGGAATTTATAAATCTGGCCTCAAAGCTATAATGATGGGTCTGATGAGTTAAAATGAGCATTGGGCTCTGTTTTACTTGGAAAAGAAAAGGACCTTATTTTCCTTCATGTTCCTCCACATTTGAAATTTTCCAGCTTTCCAAACGGATAACAAAAAACATCATATATTTCCTTCCACGTAATGCAGATATAGAGCAGGTAAGTCTCCACAATTACCGTATTTAACATGGCTATCTCTGCTAAGGAATATTGTGACAGCGTGCCTCTAAGTAGTATAGCATCCCATTAATCAAGTTAACTACTTACTTTTAGAGCTTTGTCCCTTCATAATGCTTATTGAAGTCCGTAAGCTGAAATGTTCAAGCTGGATGCAAGCTTGTAATCTTGTAAAATTAGCATTTGTGATAGGGGAAAATGGTTACGAATGGTGAGGACAAGGATTTATCAATATTGGAAGAAAGTCGGTCTGAGGTGTGCCAAAACCGACATTTAAGCTAAGCCTACAAGAAGACCCCCTGTGAGTTAAGAAAAGAGACAGATAAAGGGGGCAACCAAGGGTGATAAAGCCCTCTGCAAACATATCTGGTTTTCTGGTGAAGTTACACAGATAATGACTTATTTTCAAATTAAACTGCAAACTTCTAGCAAAGTTATATGATTTCATTGGTGTTTAATTGGGTAAGCTATGTAGTCTTTGTTGTATGCACACTCTTTAGTTATTGACATATTGTAGCCCTTTTAAATGAAACTCAATATGTCAATAAAGGCAAGTGGACACGGTGCCACATGCTTGCTCTTGGCTACCCTTTTTTATTGGTGTTAATATATGAAGTGTACCCAGAGCCACATTTACTTAAAGCTGTAATTCTTCAGTATGGAAGTGGATGTGCATAACCTACTAAATACTGTTTTCAGTGTTTTGTGTGTTTGTTTTTTGTAGCTTTATTATAGTATTTAAATCAATATTTTTATATGACCAGAGTTTTTTTCCATACCTTTTTTGAATATATTTTTTTAAATTTGTGAGATAATAACAACACGGTCAAATATTTTCAATGTATGGACTGTGTATATGGACCCAGGATGCATACCTTTTTGCGGCATTATAGAAAACCTTTCTGTACTGCAGTGCAGCGAGTCACCGGCTCCTGAGTCCATCATCGGCTATATCCAACCGGCAGGGAACGTCTTGTGTGTTTTTAAAAGTAGTGCTGCGGATCAGCCACAAAACAATCAGCAGCTTCTTCGTCATTACAACCCCCCCCCCCAAAAAACTTAAATTAAAATACACTCAATAGATGGCGCAGTCAGCCTAAATAGGGCTGCTTACAACCATTAAAATGAATTGTATTAAAGTCAGCTGGCCGGCATGATACCTGCTTGATAGCATTCAGGGATCGGTGACTACGGTATCTACAAAAAATAAACATTTATTTTTGTATTCATTAAATTATGCATTTATTGAGTTTCCTTTTAGTGTGCCAGCACACTGCCAGTACTGTTCAAATTTCCTTTGGAGACATCGTAAAACAAGCGGATTGACTTCCCTTTTTCTCAGTGCACACGATAGCTGAGTGAAAGTTTATTTTTTAACTACAAAGTGGATGTGAAAAGTGTTTTCTTTTTTGTTGTTAGACTAACTTTGTAAGGCGCTGGTGTGCAGCTTCATGGAAATGGCCAATATGATCCTAACTAGATTCCCCAAGCTGTCTAGCATTTGAAAATATATAGTTTTATGGAGATGATATATATATTTTATATATATATATTTCTATATTGAAATATAGTACTTTAATGTGCATGTTCCAATTTTGAACCTGCAATGCCAAGAATACGCGCCCTACCCGTGCATATGGGGTATTGCTCTACTTAGAGGTGTTTCTTAATACAAACCACAAGTTGTTTCACTAATGTCACGTACCCTGGGAAAGAAATGCACTGAAATACCGTTTGGATAGAATGGGTTTATTAAAAATGAAAAAAAATACATTTTACTGCAATGTTTAGGACAGACTGGTGCTAAAATGGTTAAATAAAAAGTGTTAAAATGCCCCTAATAAAATAATTTAGGATGTCATCTTTCAAAAAAATCTATACTTTTGTTCAGCAGTTTTTCTTTTTCTGACCCCTATTGTCAAACCACAAAAAAATCTTGTTTAGAAACAGCGTGTAATTCATATTTAACCCTGTAAGTGCCAAAATAAATGAAAATACCAGGCATATGAGTTGTTTTCAAAAACAGAACAAATACCTAAATACATTTTTGGAGGGATGTTTTTACGTATCGCGTAATACAATACATATATTGAAGGGGTATGACAAGACAAGAATTGACAGACTAAGACAAACTGAAACATTCGGTGGATATATATATAGTTTTTATAGATGAAACTGAAAATGTTGCCTTTTTCCCCTAATTTCCCCCAAATTCTTAGATATTTTTCATGCTAAATAATGGTTTAAATATTTTCTGGGGCTGGACTAAATGAGTTAGTGGTCAATCACGGTTGAATAAAGACATGGCAAATACACATAAACTGCTCTGGTCATTTAGCATAAACATGATTTAAAACAAAAACAAAGAAAACCCTGTTCCCGAACGGGTTAGTAGATTAATGCGTTTTCAAGTTAAGTGTTCTCTGTGTTTAGAACTCGTTCCATCCTGCAGGATTTACCAGAATGTACCCTGCTTGTTTTTTAAAGCTTAATCTTGTGAACACTAAGTTAATAGATTTTTTTCCACTTTAATCTTGCTCTTCTAATTAACAAATAAAGTAGACCTGTCGCAGAAAATCGTTTTGTTCTTATGTCACGCAGTACGTAGAACACGGTTAATTCGATTGGCACTTGGTAATTCCTGTGTCTCATTGACAGCTCATGTTTTTCCAGCATGTATCTGACACCTTTCCTCTGGCTGCTGATTTAAAAGCTTTTTAATGTTTGCAACAAAAAAAAAATCAAAGTGGCTTATATAAATTACACATCTTAAGCCTTCTTATAATATATTTGATAAGTTTGCATGTATAGGTTTTATTATGCTTAATGGGAAATTTGGTTAGAAATCAAGTATATTTGCTGAATGTGTATTAGCAAGATGGCAGAGCGTAAAGTCTACACACCCCTGTTAAAATACCAGGTTCTTGTGATTTTAAAGAAAGAGACAAAGATAAATCATGTTAGGTCTCTTTCCACCTTTAATGCGACCTATAACATGAAAAATTCAATAGCAAAACCTAAAAAATAAATTAAAAAAACCTCACAATAACCTGGTTGCATAGGTGTGCACACCCTCTTATAACTGGGGGCTGTGGCTGTGTTCAGAATTTACCAATCACTGGTCAGGGAGGCTTACAAGAGGCCTACTGCAACATTAAGGGAACTGTAGGAATTTCTGGCAAGTACTGGCTGTGTGCTACATGTGACAACAATCTCCCGTATTCTTCATATGAATGGGCTATAGGGTAGGGTGGCAAGACGAGGCTGAAGTTTGCAAAAACAAACATCAAGTCCCCCAAAAGCACGTGGGAAAATGTGTTATGGTCTGATGAAACCAAGGTTGAACTTTTTGGCTATAATTTCAAAAGGTATGTTTGGCACAAAAACAACACTGCACATCAAAAACATCATTCCCGCAGTGAAGCATGGTGGTGGCAGCATCATGCTTTGGGGCTGTTTTTCTTCAGCTGGAACCGGGGCCTTAGTCAGTGTGGAGGGCAAAAAACCTTCAGGCGTCCATTAGGAAGATGAAGTTCACCTTTCAGCAGGACAACGACGGAAAGCACACATCCAAATCCACAAAAGCATGGCTTTACCAGAAGAAGATTAACATTTTGGAATGGCCCAGCCAGAGCCCAGACCTGAATCCAATTGAACATCTGTGGGGTGATCTGAAGAGGGCTGTGCACAGGAGATGTCCTCGCAATCTGACAGATTTGGAGCGCTTTTGCAAAGAAGAGTGGGCATATATTGCCACGTCAAGATGTGCCATGCTAATGGACTCCTACCCAAAAAAAATGATTGCTGTAATAAAATCAAACGGTGCTTCCACAAAGTATTAGTTTAGGGGTGTGCGCACTTATGCAATCAGGTTATTGTGAGATTGTGTTAAATTTTTTTCCCCCTTAAAGAGTTCAGTTTGTTTTGCAACTGAATTGTTCAGATTAAAGGTGGAAAAAAGTTCATGATTTATCAGGGGTGTGTAGACTTTTTATATCCGCAGTCTCCCGCAGTTTTATACTAGCCTGATTTGTATTTGTGGAATTGTGGATTCTTAAAGATGGTCACATGCTGGGTTTTACGCGTTGCTCAGGCTGCTGCCGGAAGAGTATTACAATGTATGAGTTCATTGCTCTACAACAGATAATGAAACGTAAACTGCACAGACAAGGTGGCCCTGGTATCTCGTGCTGAAAGGAAGCTGGGTTTCAGATTACTTTTGTGATTTTTTTTTTTTTTTTTTTATTTTTTTTTTTTTTTTTTTTTTTTTTTTTTTTTTTTTCCTGTGACTAAAATAATCAGAGCAGCACTTTGGCAACTTTTGTCAGGCCTGCTTAAGGATTACACAACCACAAGAATGTCTACTGGCTATGGCCCTTAGTCACTGTATACTCTTACACTTCTACATATAGTTTCTCGGTAGGCAGAGTCACAATAATGGAAAAAGTCAGTCATATTGTGTAATCCAAGGAAAGTGGGGAAGTTAAGATGGCTAGGTTTTATTTATAATTCCCAAAATAAATCCTTCCACTTCTTAAAAAGTTGTGCTGACTATTCAGACTCACGATGCCGCTTCCCGTTTGGGTTTTCCTAACTTCAGAAAACCCATTGTTTCATGGATTGGATAAAAAACACAGGATTGTTGGTAGTGTTCATGATATGGGTGGTTTGATACACTAATACTACAATCCATGATGTTATAATGGAAGTTTGTTGTGAATTGTGGATGTTTTTTTAATTATATATATATATTATACGTTCAAAAGTTTGCATTACCCGGAAATTGTGAAATGTTGCCATTGATTTTAAAAATGACTGATCATGCAAATAGCTGTCTTTTATTTAAGGCTAGCGATCATGTGAAGCCACTTATTATGACAGTTGTTTGGCTCCTTTTTAACTCATAATGATAACATATCACCCTAGTTGACCCTTGAATGTTTGGCCTTGTTACAGACACCCAAAGTGACACACACACAGGCTAAAATGACTTAATTTTAAGGTTCATTTTTTACACCTGTGGCTTTTCAAATTGCAATTGATGTCTGTGTATAAATAGTCATTTAGTTTGTTAGCTCTCACGTGGATGCACTGAGCAGGCTAGATATTACTGAACCATGGGGAGCCGGAAAGAACCGTCCAAAGACCTGCGTAACAAGGTGATGGAACTTTATAAAGATGGAAAAGGATATAGAAAGATATCCAAAGCCTTGAAAATGCCAGTCAGTACTGTTCGATCATGTATTCAGGGATCGCTTCATACTAAGCCAAGGTCAGGTAGACAAGAAAGATTTCAGCCTCAACTGCCAAAAGAATTGTTTGAGATAGAAAGACAAAACCCACAGGTAACCTCAGGATAAATACAGGCTGCTCTGGAAAAAGATGGTGTGGTTGTTTCAAGGAGCATAATAAGACGATACTTGAACAAAAATTATCTGCATGGTCAAGTCGCCAGAAACGAGCCTTTACTGCACCAATGCCACAAAAAAGCCCGGTTGCAATATGCCCGACAAAACCTTGATACACCTCACAGCTTCTGACACTGTAACTTGGAGTGACAAGACCAAAATAAAGCTTTATAGCCACAACCATAAATGCAATGTTTGGAGTGGGGTCAACAAGGCTTATAGTCAAAAGAATACCATCCCCACTGTGAAACATGGTGGTGGCTCACTGATGTTTGGGGGGGCTCTAAAAGCACAGGGAATGTTGTGAAAATTGTTGGCAAGATGAATGCAGCATGTTATTATAAAATACTGGCAGGCGATTTGCATTCTTCTGTGGGAAAGCTGCGCATGGGACGCTCTTGGACTTTCCAGCATAGCAATGACCCTAAGCACAAGGCCAACTTGACTCAAGTGGTTACAGCAGAAAAGGGTGAAGGTTCTGGAGTGGCCATCACAGTCTCCTGACCTTAATATCATCGAGACACTCAGGAGAGATCTCAAACGTGTGGTTCATGACGAGTAAAGACTCTGCATGTTGCCATGAAGAATGGGCAGCTATACCACCTGCAACAAATTGGCGCCTCATAGAAAACTATTACAAAAGACTGAACACTGTCATTGATGCTAAAGGGGGCAATACACAGTATTAAGAACTGAGGGAATGCAGAATTGTACAGGGGTCATTTCATTTTGTTCTTTGCCATTTTTTGTTTGATGATTGTGCCGTTCTGTTATAACCTACAGCTGAATATGAATCCCATAAGAAATAAAAGAAATGTGCTTTGCCTGCTCACTCGTTTTCTTTAAAAAAATTGGTACATATATTACCAATTCTCCAAGGGTATGCAAACTTTGGAGCACAACTCTATATGTATATATATCACACTATCTTTTATTTTTTTAGTGTGAGGTAGAAAGAAAACAAAACTTTCACTTTAAGAAACTTCCACAGTGTATGGACATGGAGGAAAGAAAAAAAGTGATATGGTGCAACGCTGTGCATTCCCCCTGCCGTCTTTCGACAGCCTGGACTCCCGTCTGTCAGCAGAAGCCGGCATCGCTTTTAGTGTGTGTTTAAAACGTACACAAAGTGTTGCACTGTATAGTTTTTTCTTCTCTCTATGTTTATATGTGTTTGGGAGGAACTTGCGCAGATTTCTTTCTTTCTACCTCTCGCTGAAACAGATTGCTATTTGTAGGACAAGAGGAGTCCCCTGGAGAGAGTTTCTATAAGAGGGAAGTACCACAATATTTTTCTTTTTTTATATATATATTTTTTCATATAAATTATCTGCTTCAGCAACACACATGCTGCTGTATACCCCTAGGCCACATTGAGTATTTTTACATGTAGCAAAAAATATGAATTTGTTTTATTGTACTGTTGCATCTTTGGAGCTTACATATGTAGACAAAAATGTTGGTGAAGTGAATTATCTGTCATTTCCTTCCTAGTGAGTTTTTTCCTTTTCAGCAAAACAGCGGAAATTAATGTTAAAAATATCCCAGAGCATCACAACAGGAGCCTCTAATGTACAGAAACGTATTAGCAACGCATGGCTGGCCATGGCTTTCTTTTTTTTTTTTTAATGCTTATGTTAAATTAGTTAAATTAGATATTCTTTTTCACTGCTCACTTTAAATGGCAAGAATATGCACATTTTCTAAATATTTGCTTTAATGAAATATAATAAATTAAGCCATTCTAAATAATATATAATATATATATATACATATTCCACGATCACTACTGTACCACTGCCGCTTTACCTTGAATTATAACACCTGATTCGAAACCTAAGGTCCTGAAACTTCCCATTTTGTTGGCCTGATGAGATTAATTTTCCCAAAAACAAAATGAATGTATTGCAGACAACTTTTTAACAGAACTGAGGTCGCTGCTGGTTAGTAATTTACTTATTCTGTTTTAGTTCTGATCTGGATTATTCATCTAAGTGGTTGATTTTGTGCCCACGTTTTGATTACGTATTTGTTCCACTGAATATCGTATATTTTATTACACATTCTGCATGTTTGTTATATTGATCAAAAAGATCATAATTTTAAAAATTCCACCTTCGGAATGCCTGGCTGTGGTGCTGGGACACTTGGTGAATGAGGAGTGAGTTCCAAACTACCGCGTTTGCTCAATGAGGTTTGCTTTTATTCTTTTCAGAAATAATCAGAAAAAATGGCCTTGTTTTATAATCGAGGTCTTTTTAACTTCAGACCTTAAATCTGCGCAGCCACCATGATCGGCAGCAATTTCAAAGAGGATTTGACCACCCTAGGGGCTTGTCACAGTCCACATCTGCTCCTAAATTTTGTGGAGATGGATTGATCCTGGTTAAGAGCTGGCAGGCCTGGATCAACCATTATCCGATAAATGTGTTCATCTGAGCAATGTAAAAATCAGTCACAGTGATCACATGCAATAAATGGCAATTTCTTTAATTAAGATCTTATTATAATGAAGCAAATGGTGTTTGATATGTCCTGTGTACCATCTGTGTTATAGTCTAAGTATGCATAACCAGTACTGAAGGCGTATTTATTTTCTTATAATAGAAAGTAGTGGAGGGTTCGTTTTCTGCTCCACTTTCTACCTACCAGATCTTGTCTTTAGTCCTTATTGACATAATTGAGGACACATCCCAAGACCTCAAATTCTGGTCCAGTGAATGCCCTTTGAGTTGAGCCTCTGGGGAAGCAATCTGTGTATTTTATAATGCCACTAAGCAAGGTAGGCAGCGTTAGTTTTTTAGTTGGTGTTTGGCAAGTTAAGTGGTAACACCACTTGTGATTTTTAGTCAATAATTGTCTCCTCCGCTGTGAGCTGTTTGATAACATGCCTATTACTTATTAAACTTGGCTTAGGAAACATTATTGTATTTTGTATGTATAATGTATGCTTAGTACATACTTCTGGACACCATATATTCATGAGAAGTAAATGGTATATGTATAAAAATGCACGCTACCAGTGTGGTCACTTTTTTCAAGGGTTTTTATAGCTGTGCGAATATAATTTCAAATGTGTTTTCGGACCATGTTAACTGTAGAAAGAGCGCAACTTTGGTACCTTTATCATGTTTAACAGATTGCAAGCTTTTGAGACTATCTAGGTCTCTTCTTCAGGCATATTATACATGCTGACAGTCACAGCAAGGTACAGAGATTACATTCCTGTAGTGATGTTAAAAGGAAATACAAATATATTAGTGTGTTGTGAAATGCAGCATCTGCCCTTAGCCGTCTCCGGGGTCAGAACATATGTGGATGTATCTGATGGCTTGGTATAGATTTTTTGTCTATGTGTTATGGTGGAGGCTGTTGTTCTGGTAACTGACCCTGTCCGTTGGTTGGTGGTGAAGGGAGGTTTGAATGGTGGTGTTTTGGACATTAATGGTTGTGTCCAGGATGCTGGCAGTAACTGAGTTGCAGTTTTATAGTAGAGTGTTTTTTGTGGAAACGTAGAATGGACAGGCCCAGTTACCTCAACAGCAACAGCTTCCACTCGGACTACACATAAGAATCCATAAGGCCATAAGATCCAACCGCAAATGTTCCGAGCGCAAAGATGAACTAAAAGACCTCAAGAAGGAGGAACTCCTAAAATACAAAGACAGAGAAATGATCAGATCCCCTTAGTGGTCATGTACAGCCCACAGCTCGGAGGTTTAACGGATTTAAAAAAATTCCACAATCTTATCTGCTCCTTTACAAACTACCCATATATATATATATATATATATATATTATATATATATATATATATATAATGTGTGTGTGTATATAAAACACCTGTTAGTTAGGAAGAGCACCATAGACATATAACAAATGGCACCTCGACCTGTCACCTTGCGCACGTGTAAATGAAACTTGCGCACACGTAAATACCACAGACATGGTACCAATTACCACGTACAGGCCAACACCATAAAGTTAATGGTACCTTCTCGAGCAAGTCATCCAATATGGTATATCTCATGTGTTGTTTGCCCCGATTCTGAACCCTATGTAGGTGAAACTGGCCAACCCTAGGAAGACAGATTCATTCCCATAGACACAATGTGAACAGAAAAAGATGCACAACTGTAGGAGATAACTTCTGCCAAAATGGACACAGCATCAAACATCTGAGGGTCGCCATATAAATGGTTCTGGACACTGAGAGAAAGGAACATATTGGAATACAAACTCATACTAAAATTTGACACCATTTACTTCAGGTGTAAATCCTGATGAAGAATTTGTCATGCTATCTACACAATCAATCTTACACACAAATACTTCTGTATTTCCTTTTAACATCGCTACAGGAATGTAATCTCTATTTGTGATCTTTGTATATTGATGTGACTGTCGGCATGTTAGCAATTTCTGCTTCAAATGTATAATATGCCTGAAGAAGAGACCTAGATAGTCTCAAAAGCTGCAATCCCTTAAATGTCAATAATGATCAATTAGAATGTTAAACTTACATGTGGGTTGGTCAACGCAACTTGCCATTGGAACACAGGAGTGGTGGTTGCTGATAAAGAGCCTCTGTGTGCCGATGAAGATATCCCATTAAAAAAAAATCAGCTGTTTCCAGCTACAGCATTTAGAATGTCTGCACTGTATTTCTGATCCATTTCTGAAACAAGGACATTTCTAAGTCACCCCAAACTTTTGAATAGTATTGTAAGTAAAATTTACAGTTTTTTTGTACATTAAAGCAATCAGTCTTAACTTATAATGAGCAGTCCTACACTTAACTTCGGCTTCCATCCTGATGTACTTTGTTAATCGTGTGTTCCTGACCAGGTAGGAGACTCTGTCCATGGGACTAGGAACTGTAAATGGACAGTCTGCTAATACTTTACTTTTGTCATCTGCATTGTGCTACACATAAATCTCATATGCCCTATACACACTAGCCTACATAAGCTTATGTGTACATATAGATAGATATAGGTGTGTGTGTGTATATATATATATAATATATCATGTTAAATGTTGGTGCAGACATCAGACAGCTGGAGAATTATTTACCAACTGAATTGCATAAAAGCAATAAATATAGTATACAGTATAACACAAATATGATACAAGTGTCCTAATTCTTTTCCCCTTTATATTTATAGGTTGCATCATTGGCTGGGCCCGGTGGTCAAGTTGAAGTAGAACAGAATTTCCTGAATAAAAAACTGAAAACAATGACTGTATACTTTGGAGACCTGATCCGAAAATCTTAAGACATTTTTGTTCCACTCTTAAATATTTTATTCTGAGGAGCTGAAGGTTTTTGTGCAGTTATTGTTTAGGCACAGAACAGTAGTTTGATTCTATCACTGTAAATATTTTTTCCTTAAAAGAAAAAAAAGAGCACATTTCCACTTCCTAATAGGACACTGATTTAGATAAAGGATCCATGGTCAGTCAATAATCACCATTGCCAAGAAGAGTTTAGAAATCAGGGGTCATGAACACAATGTTTCGTTTATTTTTACTTGATAATCAGGCTTCAAGAAAAAAAGATTTTCTAAAACCTATACAATTCACCTATTAAAGTGGTTTGATTTCTGAAAAAGTTTTTTTACCAGCAATATGTATACAGTATTGCTTAAAAGATCCCCAGCTCCGAAGATGCTTCTCCTCCCTGCGGTTGCTCTCTTACAAGTTCCTGTGCTCTCTGTTTTGGGAGTATATTTGTTAATTCAGTAGAATAAAGGAACTTGTGTTCCCCTGATGCTTTTAGAAGCCTGTAGACCGTGTACAAATGTAATCTTTTATCTTGTATGTGGCTCATTCTGCTTCTTCCAAAAGTGTTTGTTATATATATAGTATAAATGTGGCGGTGGCTACTATAATGAAGACTTACTTTTTTATACATTTTTTTCTCATATACATTTTAAGTAGTTTTCCATCCTTAACCACACAAGTAAAAGAAACATCCATAATCATATTACAATATATATATGAATATATATTATATATATTATATATATATGTGTATAGAAATATCCAAATTCCTGTTTCTTGTGTTTTTGACTTGGTATTACCAGTGACTGCTGGCTGGATAAAATTGCATATTGTTGGTACCCACAGTTGAAAGATTTTGGGAACCTAAATAAAATGTCTCATCTGTACAATATGGGCTTTTTATTAAACTTCACGAATCAGATTTGAATATATTTTAAAATTTCAGAAATGATGTGGCATGCCCAAGACACTTTCTATTAAAGAAACAGAATTTTACAGAACCACTTGGCCCTTTTATCCTACCCATTTTCCTAATGTTAAGACTTCTCTTAGATTCAGGATATCTTTATCCCAATCCCATGCATGTCTTAATTTCCTCACTGTATTGGCCTCTGACACCTCTACTGGCAGTAAAACACTTTTCTTCCTTTCTTCCATACTTGTATGCCCATAGGGTAGTGAATGGGTTACGCCTTCATTGCCCTATGGACATACAGTTATGTCCACAAAAGGTTTGACAGGATTACCTTCAGGATGTACATGTATGTCCTGCATTTTTCTATTGGCAGCCTGGACTCCTCCGTCAGCAGAAGCCAGTATTGCTGGCTTCCTGCCAACCCACCGTTCACTTCCAGTAGGCATCACTGCTGGGATCCCCGATTGCTTTCCCTTCTGGCTGATGTCAGCAATGTAAGTCCATGAAACCCTGCTTGCTGATCAGTGTGAAAGGGGGGGGGGGGGGGTTTTTTTTAAAAAAATCTATACAGTAAGCTCAGTATCATTGTGACTTCACTGGCATATCCCTAAAGGGATCTCTATCCGTAATGTACTGTGCAAAAAAAAAAAAGCCTGTATGTTACCGCTACATTGTGAAAAGTATAACCCCCTCCTGTTCACTACCCCCCAAACCTCTTACACCAGAAGTATTAAAAATATTACTCCTATAGGGTACTATTTAAGGGATGGATGTGGCCCTCTATAACACATTTTTGTATGTTGTACTGTCAGGGGATCGTCAAACATAAGTTGGATTATTGTTCATCAGCAGCACCTACTATGTAGGCAAAACTACAAAAATTTGTAGTTAGTATATATATATATATATTTTTTTTTAAATACTAGCACTCACAATTATTATTTTTTGCATGTTTCTATGTTTAAAATGAAAGCCCAATTTTGTTCTGGAAAGAAGAATGTATCATTTCTATGTCATAAACGGAAAGAATCTTAAACCCACATATGGTAAAAGTGGCCAAAAAAAAAAAGTACGGTACATATGGCACTAAAAATCCTTGTTAAGGAAATGGTTAATGGTTTCTATCCCATCTTCCTTCTCTTTTTAGTGATTTAGTGATTTTAGTGATACATTTTACGATCCCTTAGTCCTGATTATTTTTATTCTACAAACCATTCACCATTTTTGTAGCCCTCCTCCGCAATGCTCTCCAACATGTCACTATCCTTCTGGAGATAAGGTCTCCAGAATTGTAACAATACTCTGGCATTTTTAAATTAAGATTGTAGTTATTAGATAGTGGACAAAGAGATATATAACTTTGTCAACACAACCCAGGAACAGTACAAAACTGGCTTCTTTGGTGGTCGCAGAGAGCGCACTATGGCAGATCTGGAGGACAACTTGGGCTAGGGAGTCTCAGCCAGCGGCCCATGCTGATTTTGTACCTGAATAGATTTAGAGAGCTTGTAAATCTGTGTGAAAGACCATTGCTTACAAATTGGACAGTAGATCAGACTCCGCCATGTTTCCCTGGAGGAAAAAGCTAAATCAAAAATTACACTGCAACCAGCCTGACATTTTTTAAGTGCCATGTACTGTATAACTACATCTTAATTTAGATTTTTTTATCGCCAAATACACTTAGGCAATGCTAGAATTTGCCACAATAACGGGGGAAACACTTCACACCTATGCAATTAACAATGCTAAGACAATCAGCCTTCTTCCTACCACAGGGTGTCCAGCTGACGTTACAGTTTTGAGATTCTTTTGAGTGCTAAAACATGGGGAACATCAGCAGAAACGGAACCCCTGTATCCACACACAGAAGTCTCTACAAGGCCTGGGCCCATAGGCGATAGGGAGGAGGTTGGCTCTCAAGACTCTCCAGGGGCCCCAGTGATGGAGGGTTCTGTCACAATGACAAATGTTTTTTTTCATACCTCAAGGACTGGAGCTTTTTTGTCAATAAATAATGTTGGTGGCATTAAAGCAGTTGCTTCATTTTTATTTTACTTTTATTCTTTCAAAATGTACCACATTATTTTTATTAATGAGGAAAGTTTGCCTCTCTGTGGTCCCCTTGTTTACTGATTACACAAGCCCCATAGCACTACATTCTTTATTACAATGTGTGCGATCTGCCGACAGGGGAGGGTAGAGATCCCAGAGGGAATGTGTTCCTCTCTTCAGTTCTTCTGGAGACACCTGCTTGGAAGAGATTGCCTGACTACGTCATCGGGTATTCAAACTGTGAATGTGTACTGAAGCTTGTTCCAGAACTGTTGGCTAGCTAACACAGGAGAGTCCGGGCTGTTGTCGTGATGTCTTGTGGGCATATTAGTAACCATACACAGGTTGTTAAAGGGTTATACTTCTTTTAATATTATATACCGTATATGCATCTGCCCTAAATCCCCCCCACAAAAAAAAACAGTTACATAGTTTACAAATAAAAGCTTTTGACCACTAAGACTTTGTTTAGGTTTCCACATTCCTCACAATACCTCATGAATCTTGAAAAACCAGTCCTGAAAGGTATTAAGCTACATACAATAGATCACAACGGTTAGAAGTATCTTCACCTGGTTTTTCCCAGCTGCTTACACATACGACAAAAAAAAAAAGAACCAGGCTGTACCTTCTGGACTGAGGCTGTTATAATATGTTTGCGGTGCCCGTGTTTAGCTGTAATTTTCTCTCATTGAGTGAACCAACACAGGTTTTATATTTTTGTGTTTTTTTTTCTGAACAAGAAGGGCTGATTCAATTTACCCCAATCAAACCATATATATATTTTATTTATAGCTCCTGGTATATATCACTGACTGGCAACACCCCAATATTTGTTCGGCAAAATCTTCTTAGTACAGTGATACCACCCTTGCGTGGGTTTGTCGGGTTGTTTGGCGGGTAAAAGCCCAAATTTGGCAGGTGCACATTTTGTTTACCCCATGAAAGCATACATTTTTAAGAAAGACACCCAATGGGTATTTGAAATACTTGTATTTTAACTTATTCCATGCAAGAATTGTTGTGAAGTGCTAATATTTTAGCACTTGCTCATACAAATTATATATACGGTATATAGATATATATATATTTATATTTAAACATATTCTTAAATGTTACCACATTTTTATTTTTTTAACCATTTATATTTGAACTTTTTTTTTTCACATTCTCAGGAGTTCTCAGGAGGGTCTATAGAGACTCTTTTACAAACTTCTTTATTTTTTTAAAAGAGTGTCACGATCTTGAGAGTGAAACATTCTCACAGTGGTGCTTGTGACTGCTTATGCTCTCAGGTGGCAGGATAATGTTGGTAACCAGTAACAGCGCAGGTTTTGCACAGTTTATGAATGTATTTCAAATGTTAACATATATATAATATAATATATACTACAATATATATATATATATTCAATGTGTAACTCTGCCCCAGACTTACCAATGCATCCCCAGACTCCTTGGTGTCCAGAGGGGGCAGCCGGCGAGCGATGCTCGTAGACAACCTCTGCTGCTGTTCGCCACTTCCTCCGAGGCTTCTATGCCAGCGCTCCATCATAGAAGTCCCGTTGGAAGTGCCAGCAGCAGCGGAAGTTGTCCTCTCATGCAGATGGTGAATGTCTGCGCCATGTGCCGCTGCTGCTGGCAAGTACTTCCGTTGGGGTGTCTATGGTAGAGGTCTATATGGTATATATATATTTCTTATATGTAATAATATATATGTATAGTATATAATATATATGTATATGTACTATATAATAATAATATATATATATATACACATACACAGGCAGACTTTGAGAAGGGAGTTAATAATGCATAAGGTAGGTGTTTTAATACATATATAAATTGCCTATATTCATTTGTAAATATCTTTCCATTGATCTAGTGTATAGATAATTATATATATTTTATATATAATATATGTACACAGATCAGCCATAACATGGTATAAAATCTATCTCCTAGGCTATGTGTACAAGTAGCTGTTGACACCGGGATTAAATAGGACATGTCGCAGGGACTTTCCACAGTTTAGCAATTTGTGAGATTCTGCTAATTTGTTTGTTCTGGAATGCGTACAAAATCAGTACCGTGATATCAATAAGCTTAAGATACGGGGTGTACGGTTACAATTGATTGTTTTTCTCTGACCAATGTCCTGTCGGTGCCTTAATAGGAATTACGTGTAAAAAGTAATTCTAGTGCAAAGTCTGGAAAGTGGCCTCATCACCATAGCAACCGATGGAATTGTCCTGTTGATTGCTTTATTCCATTGGTATTTGTGGTGAAAAGGCTATCAATACACAGCAATAAATAGATGTTGCAATCAAAATTGCTTTCTGTTGAAAATATTGGGAATTATAGTCGCACTACACCATTTCTGACCATATGTGCTATATTTATATTGTCAGTAGGGTACCTAGCAATGTGCACTAAGTATAGTTTTTGTTACTTGAAACTTGAAATTTTGCATGAGGGTTCTTTTTTTCCTTTTTTTTTTCCCATCATGATTTACATGCAGTAAATCAATTGTTCCCTACGGTTTTGTGCCACATTTTCTAGGACTTTATACACTAAGGAGCAGTTCTCACCTGTGCTGAAGTCAGAATCGCTGTACAACAACAAGTGAGAATATTGTTGCAAATAAAGAAGTATTTTGCTATTTTTGCTACATTCTCAGCATAAACCTTGACCTGACGATGCTGTGTTCAGATCTCCAATAGACTTCCAGGTTGCGAGAACTAGCTTCACAAATAGAAGAGGATCATGGTTAGGTGAGTACTAGCATGAAACAAATAATAATGTAATGCGGAACAATTTATTTTTATCATCACATTAAAATTAATTTTTAATAATTTTGTGTATTCTGTTTTAAAACAAAATTCTACTTTTTTAGGAAATGTTTTCAGACAGATGGTCATTACTCGTGTGTATGAGTTCTAGATCTATTATCTTAGACTTAATTTGCATTGCCATAAATGGTGAGCTCAATGTGGTGTTTCGCAAGAAAAGTCACCCAAAATGTCATGACTGCCTAAACTAGCAGCCTCTAGGTCTGCAGATAAAGGAACAATTTTGGAACAAAATGAAATAAAATCCTCTTGTTTAATGCTAAATTACATTACTGTGTAGACTGTGCTTTTGGATTTGTACCAATGTTAATTTTAACAATTATTATTGAATTTGTATGAGCTTTCAAAACCAAAGTGGCCCCAACGAAACAAAGCTGTCACACTCTCTCACTCATTCACACTCTTTCTCTCATGCTCTCACTCATGCTCTCTCACACTCACTCAGTCTCACACTGTCTGTCAATGTCACCTACCTTTTCCATGTCTTGGGTTTCTTCTACGGTGGTCCTCTTGTACCGGCGCTCTGCAGCATTATCCCAGCCTGGTGTAGTAGTTCTGCAACAAGATGGATTGGAGGAATATGGAGAGTCTGTCTCCATGTATGTATCCTCAGCAAGGTCCATAAAGACATGGTGGGATGGGTTTGGTGTGGAAGAACTTGACCGGCCATACAGGGCCCTGGCCTCAACACTATTGGGATGAACTAGAACAGGGATTACGAGCCAGGCCTTCTCGTCCAACATTAGTGCCTGGCCTCACAAATGCTCTACTGGATGAATGGGCGACAATTCCCACAGAAATATTTCAAAAATCTTGTGAAAATCCTTCCCAGAAGAATGTAAGCAATTATAGCTGCAAAGGGGGAACCAACTACATATTAATGTCTATGAATTTAGAATGCGTCCCTGTTGGTGTCCCAGTACTTTTGTCCATATCTTGTAGATCACCAAGATTATATGAAGATTTTGCACTAAACAGTCATTATTAGATGCGATGAAACATTTCATTTCAACAACATGTCTATGCTTTTTTTTTTTTACCTGGCACATGGAAGTAGATCACCTGC
Organism: Spea multiplicata; assembly: GCA_009364415.1. NCBI lineage: Eukaryota > Metazoa > Chordata > Amphibia > Anura > Pelobatidae > Spea > Spea multiplicata. Next base: position 9,344 of record VKOC01020182.1, on the reverse strand, counting down.
AGAGGAAATGTTCAACATTTTAACAACCTAGTTCCATAAGGCAAAAATCCTATAAAATACTGTCACAGCTGATTGAACTTCATCTCAGCAAACGAAATGGAAACATCTGCTGAAGGCTATTAAAATAAGGGGCTATTTTTTCTTGAGGGAAAGCGGGTTATTTCTCAACTCACCCCTTGGATCATCACTGGGTGCTCATCGCTGTTTATCTGTTTTATAATGACATTTCACATATTCACAGAGGTCAATTTTTCTTGGTTTTCGAAATAGAGTTAATTTCCAAATCTATGAAAGTTGATCTCCATTACTAGAAAGTTGTGTCTGTTATAGCAAATATTCTTTTGGACTTTTGGACTTTTGAACTTGCTTTATGCAAAACATTTAGCTCAGTAATTTCTATCCAATATGGATTGTTGGTTGTTTTCCTAATTGCTTTCATTATTTTATGAGTGTCTATTTTTATGCATACACATATGAAAGTGTTTATGAGGCATGGATTTTCTGCTTCCTTAATAACTATGTAGTCATACCGTCGATGAAATGATGTACATGTTGTTGGCTTGAGCACCAGAATGCCTACATGGGAAAAATACCTACATGGAGAACTTGTAGGTTGTACATGCCACCTAGCAAGCCCGGACCGGTCATCTGGCACACCAGGCAAAAGCTTGGTGGACCACTGCCCGACATCACTCTATACACCCCTGATTTGCCCATTCCACAGCGGAGCTTGAAGGTGTTAGGGCTAAGAGGAAGAATGCTAGGGAGTATGGCTAGTCCCAGGTACGGAAACGTGTGCAGAAGGTTATCCCAAGGATCACATATACTAAAAGTTCACCAATTTGTCTCGGTGTGAAAACGTAAATAGGCCCTTACTAATTCCCAAACTGGTTGATATCTGATGAGTACAATATTACCAATGTTACACTCCTTAGTACATCACCAGATAAATTACCAGATAATGACCATATTAATGTTAAATATACAGCTATCTGTTTATTTTTTAAATTTCAAATACATTATTAATTCCTTAAAAACATTTCTTTTACCTTTTTTCTGTTTCTAAGGCTTGCATACAAAGGAAATTTAACAAAATGTGTGACATATTAGTGAAAGAAAGTGTGAATTCCTCTCTGTTGCATTGTTCCTCATTTTAATGTAAAATATTGCTGTTTCTTGCTTCTTTTTTTTGCAATATCCTGCAACTAATATTTTGAAACTGATAAAGAGGCACTGAGAGCACTAAAGTTATGGACGTATTTCACATATAATCGTTTGGGCTAATCAGCACGTAGCATCTACCGGGTGAGATGTTGCAACCAGAAGGGCAAGTTGTCCCTATATAATACATACTTCAATCAGTCATACGTACCATGGGCGTGCGGGCACCTAATTGGTTACATTTTTACATTACTCTAAAATTATCATCTTGCACATATTTTATTACATACCATACACATTTACTGCCAAAGTTAACTCTTTGGTGACTAATCCATATGATCCAATTCAGTGGTCCTACGTAAAGCCGCTCTTCCTCTGTTCTGAACTCCAGAACATGATGTGAGGACCAGAACTCTGGCCCTAAAGGACGCGTGGCAAGAGGAGAGTAGACTATGGAGGCACAGGTCTTCAAATTGGCAGTTGGTTAAAAGATGGATCTTTGATCTCCCCAACCAGCCCAAAGTGCTACAATATCTTCCAATTATGGTGATCTGCCCCTGGTAATGTGGCAGACTGAATACTGCAACCCCAGACCTGCCAGGATATGCCAAGCTCCACGTTCCTAAATGGTAAATCAGGTACGAGGGAACCACAAGCCACAACTATTCATGTCACTTTCTGGAAACATAACTGTGAAATACAAGCTATTACAAATATGCAAAGTAATAGCTTGTAGTTTCTAAAAACGTGATTGTTCCTCTTAGGATGGTGGTAAGGTGGAAAAAGTCCACATACTTTACAGACTGCATGCCATACATAAAGGTTAAACAGAGAAATGTCGCTGCCACTATGTGGATTCCTAGTACGACAAAATGTGACTTTTACACACCACCAGTTCTGTTCTCTGTGCTGGCCCACATTGGCGTCAATAATAAACCTCAGTTCATTAATTCATTAATCAAAATGTACGCCGCTAAATTACTTATAGGGATAGTATAATAGTTCAACGCCATTGAAGTGCTATATTCAACTACTTGAATAATACATATTAAAGTACTTACTTTAGGTAGAAGCTGCAGCTCCCTTCCACCTTTATAGTCAAACAATTTTCACTACTAAAAATCGATGGCAGTATATTGTGTGCACCAGTATGTGGGTGCCCTCAATCACTTGTTCACTGAGCCCGTGCGAGATCTCGCTGGCAGTAAGTATATCCCGTTAGTAAATATGTTTGGTGGAACATATCTCCTGCACAAAAAATAGCCGGGACCTCTCTCTTATAGAGCGTCAACCCTGCTGTACATCTTTGTGCAAATATTTTCCTACAGAGGTCGGAACGCCTTTGAACAAATAGGAAAGAACTTTCTTTTTTCACCCGTATTTTGGCACCTTCATAAATGGATACATGGATAAGTTATTGTGCCAACGAGAAAAGGAATAGTATTATCTTGTGCCCAAGGAATGTTCAGTAGAGTTTATACATAAAGGTCAGACATAACAAGAATAGTTACAGATATAACGACTCTAAGGTTGACACAAAGTAGTAAGTTTGAAACGTAAGAATCCAAAGGGTTAAATGACACATTAGAAGAGCTGTGTCATATCACAGACGTGGGAATCATTGAAGGACTGCACTAAGCTCACATGCACATTAGACTATTTCCTTGTTCTGCCTGGATTCTGGCCTCCCATAACCTCCCCTCCAGGTTCATAGATATGCGCTCTACTGAAACTATGTTTTTTTGTCCAAATTAAAGGCACAGTTTAGTGTCCCTGACAACCCTTCTAACAAAGAATGCATGTTAAAGTCTTCTGTGTTCTTCAGAAACTATAAAAAAAACTTGCCTGAGGTAGGCACTGCAGCTCTGCAGCTGCAGCTGCCCTCGTCCATAGTCCGACATTTGAAATCAATAGGAGCACCTGAGCCAAAGCTGGAGCTGACTGGAGGCAAATATATCTGGAAAATGGCAAGTGCCTATGGTGGTATTTTCCAGAATCCTTTCACGCATTTGAAAGGAGGACATCACGAATATTTAAAGGGACCACGCAGTGCATATGATGGACAGAGTGTCCCTTTAAGGCAAACAAGCCATATCAGGCTACCAAAGACACCATGTTTGAAGGCTGTGATTGATGTTCACGGTGTAAGACATGTGCGGTGCCGAGCTTGGATCAGCTGTAACAGCTTGAAGAAAAGAAGTTTGCTTATTCCATGTTTGCTTTTGAGCAAACTGTCCAGCCCAGCTGAGGGTCCACATCCTGGCCTCGGAACCTGTATAAGCATACGATTTAGCACTAGCAAGATAGATGGCTGGATTTATCCACTTTCATGTGATCAGACCTCAAAATGATCAGCAATATGACATGGTGACATCACATATCTACATTCTGTATTTAACCTACGGAAAAAAGTGAGAAGAGAATGTAAGATATTAAAAGATGTTATGCACTACGCTTAGTGTACTTGTGTAAGTATATATATTGTATTCATATATTGGTAATTCTGGTGTTTAACATAAAAAGAGGGTACAATACAGGATTCCTTCATACATGATCTGTGTATAGTAGGTATGCATGCGTCTCAAAATCTAAGTATTGGGTGGATGTACAGCTAAAATCGGGAGGAGGAGGTAATTGCTGTTTAGGAAAATTCTGAAAGTGTATGTTTAATCAAGGAGTGCTACAGTACAAAATGTTTCTTTCAAAGTTGAGGAAAGTTGGGGTTTGCCATTCTATGCTATATCCTAAAGAGGGTAGTAGATAAGTAGAAAAGCTTTTAGGCAGATGTGGTAGAGGGTAACACAGTAAAAGAATTTAAACATGTATGAGTTAGGCGTATCCCGAATCGAAGGTGAGACAAAGAACTGATTAAAGTCGGAGTATTTAAAGCATGGAAAAAATGGCAAGACTAGATGGTTCTTATCTGTTGTCAAATTCTATATTTCTGTTCTAGACTCAATATACTCGTGTAAACAGAAATAGCATTGTTTAGAATAATGACAATAATATCGGTAATAACTAAAAGACTCTCCTTTAACTCTTATCTTCACCCAGGTAGCAAAGTCTACATCAGATACAATGACAGTTGTCATATCAGCCATTTTTCTTCCTGGACAGCTATACTTTTGTAGATGTTACAAAATCAGCACCTGTAGTGCTACCTTGCAGTATTTATAAACCGCCACAAGGAAAATAATTAAGTTTATACATCTATCATTAGTAATTATTAGGTGTCGATCAGTAACATGCAGCAAAATAGGTGTATCTACTCTCTAGGAAAAAAGTTGCTGATATGGCAACCTTAGATAGAAAGCACACTAGTGTTTTCAGAGGTTAAGCATTGGCATTCTATAATCGGCAGCTAGAATTAGATTCTAAAGTAACAGCAAAAACAGGGAAATTAGGGCGTAGTGCCTTCCATGAGTAAATAATTAGTGATTTAGTAATTTGAGAACTGGTTTCACCATCATAGTGAAAGGTTTCCTCTGCTACAGTTATTAAAAGCCGGGATCTGGATAAGAAGGAAGAAAGGGGGTCACCGCAGAACCCATGCCTTCCCTGACACTAGATAGAGCTTCATTCTCTTCATGCTCAAGTACTTTCCTTGCCTGACATACAGAGATGTATGCAAATCCTCCCAGTAAATACATACCAGGAAGTAAAAGAAAAAAAAAAGAATCTACATAGCCTCATTGAAGCAAGTTCCTTCCAGTGAGTGGCTGCAGGGGCTCTCTGACAGTGCGCTCCTCAACACTTAGGGCTTTTATTTATATGATTACTTTTGTTTTATTAGTATTTTCTTTGGTACTCTGGAGAAACCTCAACACATCGCAGGAGTGGTGGAATCCATAGCTTGATTTCTTTTGTTGGCTGCTCACAGTGTTACTCTTAAGGAATACCCAGTAAACCAAGGATCAAGCAGAACAGTAGGTACCTTATTTAAGAGTGTGAGTGTGAGTGTGAGTGAGTGTGTGTGTGGTTACTTTGTGTTGGTGTAAAACGCCAATCAGCCAGTGTAAAAGTTATACAGGGTTTTCTGAGTGCCTCCCAACTTTGGGCTTTAGTAAAAACTTTATGGGGCTGATTGGTGAGTTTGATGTGTCCCATTGGTGTCTGTGTGCGATTGCTGAATGTCTACATTCTTTCGAAATAGTTGTTTTTTTGTTATTTCTGTGCTGTATCTGTTTTTGCCACAGGGACAGACAGAATGTAATGTAGTTTCATTCATTAGCAGAAGCCCTTAACTCTTGGAATGCCAGGGCTTTTGCTCACGTCTCTTCAGCATTTGAAAATTGAAATTAGTTTTGCATTTTCATTGATTAAATATACACCCTAATCATAATAATAAGAATAAAAAAAATAGGACAAAGGTTCATGAAGGAACAAATTATAGGCATCTGTTAAAATTATATTAACCTGGTATTCTCGAAAGATCTGTAATGCTTGGTTTATAGGAAAAAGCAGAAGTAATGCTATTTTACAACAGTGGGGTTGTAAAACTGCATATATGTCGTTTTACAGTCTCTAAAAATGAATTCTACAATTTTGTTTCAGAAAAACGCAGCTTTTTCAAATTTGGTCCGGTGCAGCTATCACCTCATTTTAACTATAAAAATGCAATATTTTCATTTTTCTATCAATATTTAACTCCTAGTATGCATCGCATTATAGATGGAAGGAATCTGTTTTGAGTTATATTTCATTTTTGGGTTCTTAGGTCGTTTTTAAAGCCCTTTATTAAGTCGGTGAAGAATTTGTTTATTAGGCTAAGCAGGTTCCATCGTAAATTACCTTCCTATTTTCTGCACAAAGGGAAGCTCTGTCTATGGGCTTTTGTTAAACATCTGAGTATCTGTTGAGAACAGGACAGGGGAGACCAAGCATTCCAAAGGTTACTTGGAAATGTAAAGTCGATCAGCGTCACTAGCCCAGAAATGACTGATATTATGGGGGCAGGGTCTGTCAACCTGAACAGTTGGAGTGGGCAAGATATCTGTTGGTTATTAAAGAGCACAGGCATATAATTCTGTATACCGCTCAGTCTCTGCTAATGGAAAGAGCCACCAGTCTTTCATAACGTAATTATAAGCCTGGAAGGACGTCTTGTTGGGCAGAATCGCTTGTGGCGCGGGCTATATATGCTGTGCACATACATTCTAATATCTGCGACAAGGAAAGTCCGTCCGCCATATTTTAAATGATTATTTAATATCGTTATTTTATTATTCTACCATTGCCATATATTTTGCTAAAAATAGCCCTTTAATGTCCCATGCTAGTGGACCAGACATAATCAAGAAAATCAAATCATGTACTAGAGTGTCCGCAGGCCTTCAGGACAGAAGTTATGGAAAATGATGCTTCTGGGCCCTTGGTATCCTGCCAAATAGCCCTAAGCTTCGTCGGTGCATCTAAGCGTCACATTTATTCTGTACTCCCTGCATCCATTCTACGTACATGTCTTGAACGCACTCACAGAAGTATGCCACACAACTGTGAACTACCCCTTTACCGACTACAGCCAGTCTATGTCTTTGTGGGGCTTAAGTGTTCTTGATTATTTTGAGACAGGATATCATCTGGCACAAAATACAAGTACAAGTGACATGTAGAAAACTGAGAGACCTGAGAGATATCTACAGAGGCAGTGAACAAACACATAATTAACTATACCTAATATGAAAAATCTTTTATAAAGAAAGAAAAGTGTTTTGTTTGTGATATATTTTCTTGTTCCTGTTGTAATAAAATGCTACATTGTTCCTGTTCTTGGAATTAATTTCCACTTGAGGGAGTTTTGAAATTCCCCATGGTGAAACATGTGACATTGTCACTTCCCGACACCTGAGAAGACTCTAGTGATTAGTACATGTTCCGAAAGCGACCTTTACCCTGAGTGGTGCTATGGAGAGACGCTAAGTCGAGTGATTTCATTTCTCAGCTGTTTGGCTTTAACAGAGGTTAGAAAGGAACAATTAAAAACACATTGTATAAAGAGCCTAGGTATTTCCCTTATTACGTACTATTCTAATAGAGGATTACAAGACATTCTCTAAAGGTACATAACACAGACGCGTATTTCACTGGTCTGTAATATAAGAAGAAAAGGCATCTGCGGTCCGTACCTCAAGCAGTGCGGCTGAATTAAATACACCCATCCAGGATTTGGGATGCGGCCATTCGCATTTGCTGAAGTTACCAAACTTAATGCATTGCGTTTTTTTTTTTAATGTAAGTAAAACATTAAAAATGGACGGCTGCTCACGTGGCAGCAGAATTTTAACAGATGACATTGAGAGACCATTTCAAGCTCAATTCAGCACATCTTTTCAAAGAAGGGGCTTAAAGCCATATGGACCTAGGTCCAGTTAACATGGTCACCTGTCTATAGAAGCAGTATCCATGGTACTAGGCTACCCACTTGTGAGGTCAGGCACTGATGTTGGAAGAGAAGGCCTGACTCGCAATCTCCATTCTAGTTCATCCCGAAGGCGTTCGATGGAGTTGAGGTCAGGGCTCTGTGTTCTTCCACACCAAACTCATCCAACCATTTAAAGACAAACTGTTCCCACAAAGTTGAAAGCATAGCATTGTCCAAATTGTCTTGCTATGTCCCCTTTAGCATACCAAGACATTGTGGCCAACGCTACTGAGAATACAGTAACTGTATATTTTCTAAGTAGCTCTCCACGCCACTCAAATCCCTCTGTTCCTAGCAGCAAGAACATGACTTCCACAAGGAAACGGCGAGCTGCCTGGACACAATGTGATATTGGAAGCCATAACCAGTGGAAAGTATCTTTCAAAGGAAATATGGCTATACTCTATGTTTGAATATTAAAACTCATAATGCTGGAGGAACGTAGCACTATGTTTGTGTACATTCATTTATAAAAAATTGTTATTCTATAGCAAGTTTAAACCCAAATGGCTTGGGAGTTTTCACCTATTAAGAGAGATATGATGCTCATAGGGATGTTTGGAGAGGTGGAAATGGGTAAGATTATACGGGGCCAACATGCCATTCTCACAGAAGAAGCTCACCATGGTTGGCCCTTCATAATGCTCGGTAGTAGAACATTTTTCATCTGACCTTAACTGAAATTGGAATAAATCCTGGTAAATTTGCGGGTCATATGAAACCTTTCAGCTTTCTGAATTCTCTGTGCATCATGTCCTGTGTTACTGGCAAAAATGCTAAATGTCAGGGGAATCATTGACCAAAGTGGAGAAAGAGGAAGTCGGTTTTTGTACGGTGAATTTCACATGCCAAGTTCTGTTTGTGATCTGGCGTCGCACACCGCTCTATAAACAGTAATGTACACAGCTACTCCCAGCACCATAAGCTATCCACACCAGACAATGTAAGTATTGTTGGAAGAGCCAAATTATACCTGAACGTGATGAAATATTTTAATAAAATGATGCTAAAATAATTGAAATGCAACTTTTTTATCTTCTTTGACATAAGCAGAGGTGCTTACCGTCTAAAGAAACTTACAATGCTTGTGGCAATATCAGATTGTTGGAACAAGATTTCTGTTAATAGTAGACTTGGGCACCAGGGGGCTCTTCGTGTTCGTCTTCGTGCTCGTCTTCGGCAAAAAAAAATAATTCGTATTCCGCGAATATTCGCCCGGTCCTGTCTTCTCTTCGGGCGAATATTCGCGGACATTCTTCATGTTCGGTTTTTCTTCGTTTTCCCCGGTTAAGGGGTTAATACGGGGTTAAAGCCGCTCTGGCGCCAGGAGTTTAAATGTCCGTATGAGCAACTCTATTGATCGTCAGCAGGGGGCTCATCTGCCATTGGTTGATGGCAGACGAGCCCCCTGCTGGCGACCAATAGGGTCGCTCGTACAGACTGTTAAACTCCTGGTGCCGTAATTGTCCGGCAGATCCCGCTGGTCTCCCTGTTCTATCATTTATTAACTGATAGAACAGGGAGACCAGTGGGATCTGCCGGGTAAGTTGCAGCATTGGGATTTTAAAAGTCTGCACGAGCGACTCTGTTGGTCGCTCGTACAGACTTTTAGGCTACTGGTGCTGTAACTTACCCGGCACATCCCACTGGTCTCCCTGTTATATCAGTTAAATGTCCGTACGAACGACCAGTAAAGTCGTTCGTACGGACATTTAACTGATAGAACAGGGAGACCAGTGGGATGTGCCGGGTAAGTTGCAGC